>JAUMHI010000053.1:9685793-9697474 GCA_032359435.1 Enteromius unitaeniatus | reverse complement strand
TTCTGGATCTGGGATCATTTCAGTTGTGTTGCTGTCTATGGAGGGTCAGATGGCTCTCTGATATCATCAAAAATATCGTAATTTGTGTTCCGAAGATGAATGAAGTCCTTATGTGTTTGGAATGACATGGCGGTGAGTAATTAATATCAGAATTAATTTTTGGGTGAACTAACCCTTTAAGACCTAAATTACTGTGTTTATGTGAATACTTCTTTAGAAGGGCATTCTAACACATACAAGTTTGTGTTTTTAACTATTAAAGGCCTATAAAGCTGCAAAAATAACTGTTCAATACTTCAATGCTCTAGTCTATGAGTCTTCACGCCACTAAAATGAAGTTTTCTTTTACTGCTGAATGCATTTTAGTGGCTTAAAGTCACTCATTTGTAAAGCGTATTGCTTAAAAACATACGTGAATGACAAGTTTTCTTGACCACATAGCGCTGAAACGTAACATGAGCATGTAAACACGATAGAGACAATAGTAAAATATCTTTACCAGTTGACAAATTTCTCTCAGTTAATTGTGTCTTTGCTTCGTATGACTTATAAATAAGATTCAAAATCTCTGAATGTGCATACTGCTTTGTTCTTTATTTTTCGCAATTCCCAAAGCTCACACACACAAACACACATACATACTGCTGAAGCTGGGCCAAGGATCTGATTAACAAGGTAATGCAAGCAGTGCTCAGCACAGCATCCTTCTCTTTGGTGCGGATGTGGCTTGACTCCAGGTTTAATGGCTGATATTAAAGTTTAGAAGGAATATAATTAAACTGAAAGAGTACAGGGCTTCTCCTATGTAATAGATAAGACCACTTTAAAAACTGACGCTTTTTAGTGTTTAGTGCTGTCAATATCTTTTAAAGTCACTTTAATGACTTTCAAGCGGCATTGTGTTCTGTGTGATTCTGATTGAATTCTCCTCTTTCCTTTCCAACAACACTGATCTTGAGCAGACCAGCAAGATGAGGATGCTGAAGCTGCTGAACTGGACTTGGGGACCAAAATTAAAACCCCTAAAGACGTGATGTTGGAGGAGCTGTCCCTCATGAAGAACAAGGGCTCCAAAATGTTCAAGATGAGGCAACAGAGGGTGGAGAAATTCATCGTCAGTGATGAGAACCTGGTCAGCAAAAGAGGCATGACAAAAGCTAAAGCTTTTATAGGAAATAGCTCAGGATCCAACACACAGCTGAAGTATTGTCCATAAATCTGAAAGGATTTGTTTTGGTATAATGAACACCATTATGTTTATTGCATGGGTCATCATATAAATAATTGTAGGTGTGAAAAATTGTTGAGAAGAAAGAATTCTCTAAATACCCTGCTATTATCATAAAATACAAGCAATGTTAAATGAGTATACAGTATAACAAAATTATCTTCGGTAACACTTTATAATAACTACACACTATGAATCATTAGTTAAGCATTAGTAAATAGTCAGTTTAGATGAGCTCACAAAAACAGATGGGTGGCAGCTACTAAATGCTTTATAACTACTTGAATTAATCATGAGTTACAGCAGGAACATTGTTAATAAAGCACTTATTAACTCACTGAGCAACTATTAGCACATGTCTAAATAAAAAGATTAATTAATGTACATAAAAAAATATTTATCATTTGTACAGTAAATAACGTAATAATTAAAAAAATATAAACTGATCATTAATAAAGTATGAAAATAAAATTTTTAAACATTATATATATGCTCAAGAACAAAGCATTTATAGATGCATTTGTAAACCGCTTACTAATGCATAATAATGTTGGAACAATGGTTTATAAAGGATGAATTGAGGATTTACTAACGCTTTACTAAGGGTTCATAGTGTGCAGTTATAGTAAAGTCTTAACTTATCTTCTTTTTGTTTTTCATGCCTTTATAGCTAAACCTTCAGAATCTGGCTCCTTCTTTGGGATGTGAAATGACTGCTCCACCGGAAACCGCTCCCAAACCTGAACCACCTCAAGGTAAACATCACCTTAAGACAAGTGTATGCAAATCTAACATTTATGACAGCATGGAAAGATGTTTTTCTGTGCTTATATAGTAGAGGAAGTTAATGCTGAGGCAGAGAAGGAAAAGAGACGAAGTGAGTATGTTAAAACATATGTATCCCCATGGGAACGGGCTATGAAAGATGATGAAGAACTTAAAGAAACCATGAAGTTGAAAATGCCAGGGCCTCATGTTCAAAAGGAACTTCCCAAGTACAAGAGTTTTAACAGGTAGGCCTACTAATATATTACTTATTTATTTTTTTAAATACAAAATCCCATCTTATGAGTCAAAAATATACTCAGAGGCACCTCACTTGCTCTTTACATGATCATCTTATTGTTCTTTATGTCCAAAAGAATGGCTCTACCCTTTGGAGGATTTGAGAAGGCCTCTCGTCTTGTCACATTTGAGCCCCCAGAGATCAAGGTGAGCGATGAGGAGCCACAGCCAGTGTCTGTGTTGCAGTATAACATTTGCAGTCGGCCTTCTTTCAACCGCACTCCGATCGGCTGGACGTGCAACGAGGAGCACAGCCACATCCACATGGAGCTGGAAAACATCCCCTTTGATGGAGAGACTGACGACCTCTAAGAAACCTGCCCATCATGAGAACAACTCAGACATGTACATTAAAAACAACATACATATTCTAACATGAAGGCCAAGTACACATGCGTAAGCACATACACAGACCAGCCAACAGGGACCTTGTGCATTCACCCCCCAAAACAATGACTGATTCATATTTGCAAGAGAATGAAGCCATCTTTGCCTTTTCTCTCATTGTTTTGTGTGCTGTTTTCTTTGGATGTGTGTCTGCATGTTGTGATTAGCTGGTGCATATATTATCAGACACATTATGCGTAATTGACTGCATGGTATTTATGATACACACAAACTAAATAATAGGGAAAAATGATCAAGCACTAAAATAAACACTAAAAATCCCTTAACCTAGTATGGTCTGGTTTCTTATATAAGGAAGCAATCTGTCTGTGTACTATACTGTATTAATAACATTTTTCATCTTTGTTCAGCAGCTGGTACGTTCTTAAGAGCTGGAATTTTCATGTTTCATGAATCAAATGATGTTACATTACTCAAAAATAAACAAACACATACAAATACATTTATATGAAATAACTTTTAGCTAAAATCATGAAAAGTTCATTTTAAAACAAAGAATTGTGGTTTGCTTGTGCCCCCTTTTAGGTCTTTCTTTTGTCCTTTTCTACTGTATCTAACATGTAAAATCATATAATAATAATAATAAATGAGTAATATCTTAATTTAGACTAAATGTGCAACAATTGCTTGGAATGACAACAATAGACTAATTGCATTTAATAATAAAATAGAAGATATATTATTATATGATTATATTATTGTGCGTTTAACTTGTCCAGAAGTGAACATATATCTTTTCCCCCTCAACGTTAGCACGTGCTTCGACTGATATACTTTGCTGAAATCGTACAAAATGTAGCCTACTTCGTTTTTAAGGTTTCATGCCCTACATCCACTCATTTCGTGGAAAAAGTGCCAGTTATAGACCATCAGCCACTCTTTTGTTTTATTTTTACACAATGTTAGACTGTGAACACGCTAAGATGCTTTATTCAGAATTCAAGCCTATCCACACAAAACCAAAACCGTTTACGTAATGCACGTACAGTACCAACTAGCTCCAGCAGATGGTAGCAAATCGGTCCTCAACCTGAGGGGAAACCGGTTATCGCGAGAACTGCGTGCATAGAGAAACTTATTATCGCGAGATCTTCCCGGATTGGCTGCGGCGCTGGATGGCGCTGGTGGAAATTTGGGAATACGCGCTTTATTTCTCCCGGGTTGAGTTGAGCTCGGACAGGACGCGAGACTGACTGCATCTGCGTGCGAACAGTAAGGTGAGTAAGCACTCTTTAAACTTAATTTACGGTGCTCTCCAAGAGGGAAATTGAGTATATGTGCAAATCCGACATCTATTCTGAAGAAGTGTAACTTGATGAATTCCAGCAAGCTTGCATTCCAGATGTGTAATGTGATGCTGAACATCAGCGCGTGCGGATGCGTCTCACTGTTTTAAGTCAAGGATGCTCTGAACCGGGACCATCCAGAACATTATGTCCCTTTTTTCACGTATATTTTCTAAATAACGTTGCATTTGGCGTGGTCATACTCGGCATCTTCAATCTGCAAAAGAATTATTTCCGACTGGCGGTGCACGTTACTTCATGTGACAGTTCTGTAGCTCATAACGGATGTTGAGTACTTAATGGATGATGTTAAAGTTCAAATGTAAGCCTTTTATCGCTGTTTTAAGCTTTTATTCATTCTTCAGGTTTGGTCACATGCATCGGATGTGTTGATAGGTCTCAAATTATATTCTGCAGTTATTCTGCATCGACTGACTGAAGTGACAGCACATGGTCGATATTGATTTAGTTTTGTGGTTGCATTTAAGTGATTAAAATGACAGCTCATCTAAAATGGAAAATTCTGTCATTGGTGATTCATGAATCCTCATGTTGCTTCCAACTGCTCTGACTTTCTTTCTTCTGTGCAACACAAAGGGAGACATTCGGCAGAATGACAGTCTGTGTGGAAAAAGATGTAGTGACAGTGAATGGTGACATCTTCTATTGTTTCCACAGAAGAATGAAAGTCAAACAGGTTTGGAACAACACCAGTAGGCTAAATAATTCTTATTTTGAGTAAACTATCCCTTTAAATTCATTTTTTTTCCCTGCACAAGTGCAAGGGACCTATTAGACAGCATTTTTAGGCATCATATGCATATGCAGTATTCAAGAGCACCAATTTAGCTGACTCAGAACACACCTATGAAGTCCAAAAATGCTGCACATGTTCAGTGAGACCGGTGTCGTCGTCTATTACAAATGCTACGCAAGAACAACATTAGTTTTGATTTGTGCTTTTTTTATCTTTTATCCTGGCTTAACTGTAAATCGTGTGAGATTATGAAATTCCAGTGAATGTTATTTTGTAAATGATCATGTCATGTAATTTAATATTCTAAATCCCTTCTCATCATAACATGCCTATTATCAGAGCACTTTTTGGGTTCAGTGCAGGGTCGATTTACTGTGATTTCGACTAACTGTTGTAAAGGTTGATTGTTGCTCTTGTGTTTATGCATGTAATAGACAGATTGGTTTGGTAATGTCGCGTGAATTCTACAGTATGATCTATGATTCTGATTTCAGATTTGACTAATTACATATGCTATTTTAAAATGGTTTAGCTTCACTAATGCTGAATGATAATCAGTTGATCCAGTTCCTTTCGTTTCTATTTGATTGGCAGCTACCCACTTTAACGTGTATAATTTTGTCAATGACGGCCGTTGCTGAGAAGAGCTGCTCAGGCCCATTAGGGGGCCCCTGTGCTTTTATGCACTACATGAGTGGCCCTCATGGGGGTCATCAGTCAAACAGGCGCTCTGCACTCCACAGAAAGAGGTGCGTGTGCGGCGTGTTGGTAAAAGCCTGGGAAATGAAATGAGGGGCTCTCTGTGGTGGTGTAACCTTTCTGACTGATTTCATCATGCGGCTCAGGTTGTTCTTACACAACGTGATTGTAAAGCTGTTTTAAACCTCCTCTCCGAGAACGTCACTCTGAGCTTTTACAGCTGGGGGCGGGGGTTTGGAAAAGATTGGATTTTTATCAGCTTGTGCGATTATATTTTTCTCTGGGCCTGAGTGGAAATGTTGGGTGGTGTTTGGTTTGGTTGTTAATGGGAAGACGTGTGCAGGTTGGCTTTTAGATTGCGTTAACGATTGTAAATAATTGTATGCAACTACTCCTGTATGAAAGAGCAGAAGAGTGCAGCACGTTTATCAAACACATCTAATAGTACTTCAGCAAATCATTGATTGTTAGATAAAAGTGAATATGTATTTCTGTAGAATTATTCAGACTGTAAAAAATAAATACAACATCATGTTGGGTCAATTACATTTACAAATTGCCTCTGAAATTTTGCCTGTCATAAAAAAAAAAATCGGACCAGGTTCGATATTCTGCTTTTTCGCATCTGTACCAAACATTTCGAATACGGCAAAAAAAAAAAAATATATATTTATGTTTTATAATAAAACAGAATTAACTGTTGTGCAATGCTACTTCTGAATGCACCTTTGAAGTTTAGTGAGATTTTTGTTGCTTTTTGTTTGTAGAATTAACAAAAGCCAAATTAAAAATGGAACTTAATTTCAAGAGGGTTATCAACTCCTGACATAATAGTTGGATGTTTTGAGGCTAGATGAGGGTGCAGTGGAGGTAATTAATTTCAGGAGATGCGTCATCTGAATTCCTCCAGGCAGTTGTAACAAAACACAATTTACATGCATGCCATTCTCATACCCTTTTTTCATGTGGCATATACTCTGTGTCAAAGCCAGAAAAACAGCACTAAATCTAGACAGAGCTGGAGATGAGATAGTGAAAGTGAGACAGTGACACAGCGTCTTGTGTGCTCTATCGTTCTGTTTTATTTTTCCTCTGCCTGTCCTTGACACCTTGCATTCTGTCTACCCTTGTCTGCTAATGACACATTGTTGCATGAAATGTTGGGGTGTCAATACAGTTAAATACAAAGTAGTGCTGGGTGCTCTCAGTTATTTTATAGGCAGGATTTTTCATGGGTCAGACTGGTCTTTGTTGTAGCCGATGACACAGCCGAGGTGGTTGATTACATATTTTATGTATTTTACATACATTATATATTTCTTTTGATTGTTTAAGCATCTGGAGTCTAGTGAATTTGACTGAATTTTAAACTTTTTAAAAGTAATATGGGAAGACAGCAAGGGAACTTGGTTAAAATAGTCCATGTGACATCACTGGTTCAACCTTAATTTTACAAAGCAATGATCTCCACAAAAATAATGACAATAATTTCTTCTTTTCCAGGTAAGTCCACCATCATTCATGAGTGTACCACGATGCATGAGCAATTAGTGACAGAATTCTTTTTAGGAATGTAAACAGTGCTTGGATGTGAAGGATTCCACAGACTACCACTGTCTGACATCTATATTTCTATTTGATAAAGATTTGTAAATCTGTATTTTATAGCCAGCCCTAATCAACTTTAACTTTACTATGTTACTATGTGAAAATGGGAGTTCCATTTTCAGCCATAACAACATCCAGCCGTATGTCCTTTTGGTGGTATCACTGTCTTGTGCCCTGAGTGTGCAAATTTATGTAATTTATGGTCATATTTGATCAAATTCTCATTTTGTCCAGGGAAGAATTTTAACACAATGTCAAGAGGGACCGTTTCAGAAACAATGGGAGCCTTCTCACCAGGCATATAATTGGACCAGAGTTGTGAGAGCTAAATTGCTTTGGTTATATTACATATATTATGTCTTGACATGCTTGCTCTGTAGAGAAGTTTGAGAGGGTTGAAGACAGGGTGGAGAATGAACTTGGGTCTTTCCCATTGTCGGCTATGTCTATTTGAAGCTCCACATAACCCACTTACTGAGAAACCACATTCTGCCTCCTATATTAAGTTTTGAAGGAGGGAGCGAGAGAGAATGTGAGAGAAATTCAGAGTGAGAGCGGGAGAAAGGGACACGATCAGTCTTCTCACACAGGGCTGTGTTGTGTAAGATGTGTCCTCATAGCCCTCATCATCTCTCTCCTGTTGAGCCTGGGGTGGATCATGTTTTTACCACAGTTTTTTTTACAGTAGCTTGGGCTTTTTTGGTTTGTGGTTCACTATAGGACACCAGAGATGCTCCACTTTATGTGGTTTGGATGCTGATCATAATCTCCAGGAGCTTTAGCCATTTGTATCTAATGAATGTCTGTTCACTTAGCTGATTGCTGTTCTTTTCCACAGTTTGTCAGATCCAAAATTGGACAGACTGCTTTGTTAGTGGATGGTAACCAATTTAAATAAAATTTCAAGTTGATGTTTGAATCTACCTAACTGTGTCTATGTCCACGTGAAATTTTTTCGTGATCCTACTCTACCTCCAGAAGTGAGTATGTTTTTTTTTTAAATGCAAATCGCCTTTGAATGGGATGCTTATGAGAAACTGCAACGTGGAATATCGTGAAATAGTCCCACCTTTTAAATGAAAGCGCCAATCACTGATTGGTAAAGCCATTAGCCAGGTTTCCATCCAAAGTTGCAAATTTAACTTATGTACAAAACTGGAGTATCGATCATTTGTGAATATGCCATTTCCAGTTTCCATTCAAAGATAACAAAATTGTAACTTCTTGAAAAACCTGCACTATATATACCTAAGAGAAGTAGGAGAATGTAATCTTTTTTTATACATAATGAATTATTTGCGCCGCAGAGTGAGAAGATGAAATACAATGAATGTGGTCATTGCTTTCAGAGGTGGATGCTGCTGTTTGGGAAGACAGTTGAGTAAGATGTTTCTGTACTCTGATCAAGTACTCTGACGTGAAACTACCTATACACTGTATTAGTATGGTGTTGCTAATAATCCTTTAGGTGAGTATATTTGTAGTTTTAAAATTATAACATAAATGACTGACTGAGTGGCGAGTTCCTTCTTTTCCTTTGTATTTTAATGGTGGTTGGCGAACAGCTTCAAAAGGTGCATTACTGCCACCTGCTGGCTAGAGTGCCGAGTTCCGGCATCTTGGCTGACTTCTGACACAACATATGACGTTGCATCATATGTCGAGTCACAGATCAGCCAAAAAGTAAGCTGAAAAAAGAAAGAAATGAAGTTATATACACCTACGATGGCTTTGTGGTGAGTAAAATATGGGGTAATTTTCATTTTTGGGTGAACTATCCCTTTAATGCAGTCCTTATAGTGTAAGAGGCTGAAAAAACAATGACGTGTGCCACAACGTGTACACATATCAACAATTTACCCAAAAGTGCAGAGCAGACAAAATGACCCAAAATAGCCACCCCTACTATCCAGTGCCAAAAAAGTCTTCATTTGAGGCTTCTCACGGCACCTGGAGTGATTTTCTAAGGAGCTGAGTGGAAATACAGTTAGCTCAATGAGAGGCGTTGTATGTTGAATGTTTCATTCTGCTGGAGGTGTAGATGCAACCCGCTGAGACTACCTTTCTAATGACTCTCTCACTATCACTGCGTTGACATGGTATCCAGTGTCACTTCAGGGGGCGCGACCTCCCCACTCAATCCATATTCTTTTTCTCATGAGCAGATGCTGGTGGCTTGAAGACACTCATGTTCACGGCAGGTGAGGTATGGCCATAATGGATCTCGGCACAGTATGTGTTGCACCAAATTTCAAGTCTCATGCTTGATTATTGCATAAATAAAGAAAATCAAGGCCGCGAAACTGAATCTGTAGGGTCAGCGTGACATTCAGCCTTAAGAAACCTCAATTTTTTTTTATTTAGGTAAATATGTAGTCTACTTTGTCTAATACAAACAATTTCTAACAAACTACTAACGGAAAGGCTAACAATTACTTTCATGGAATGGATAATGACTGATGAATGTCATATAAAAAAAAAAAGAATTTCGATTATTGTGATGTTTATATCAGCTGTGCATATTTTCTCATTGTTTTTGGATGAATAATTATTTGAATGAAAAATACAAATATAGAAGTATTTTTAATAAATCATATATATTTAAATATGTAATTTAGTATTTATCCATTAGCCTTCCTGGAAAATGTAACTAAGCACAAAGTGTACAACAGTGGGTACACTAGAACGTTAGGAGGTCAAACTATTTGTGTATTTAAAGATTGGTTTCAATAAATATTCAAAGGAGCTTTTGTAAGACCCTTTCCTTTTAAAGACTGCCAGACCGCTGAGAATGAATTGATGTGTCCTTTTGCCTGAGACAATCTGTGTAATTCCCTCATGATAAAGCCTTATTAACAAACCCATGTTGTCAGAATGAGCTAACTCAGCGCATGACTCGTCAGTTTGATGAGGCATTCATGAAGAAAAGATGACGTCACTGGAGACCAAAGAATCACATGTGTTCCCTGCTGGGAGTATCGCTGATGGCATTATGTGTGAAGTTAATTGTCTTAATTTCTCTCCTTGTGCAGTTATTAAGCCAAATCAGCTGTTCGGCGGTGTACTTTCTGCTACAGCGAACGTTTTATTAGGGAGTTTTTTCCCCTTCCTCTCCTTCACATGCACACTGGATGGTGGGCTCCCCTGTGAAGCCAGTGAGGGTCAACGCTCATGTAACTGTGCCCACCGCTTCGGTCTGCAGCGTCTCGCTAATGGGCTAAATGCAAGAAGAGAGGAAAATTACACTCAGGGAACATTTGCACTTTAATGAATTTTTTTTTTCTGAATCTGTGCATGAGCAGAGTATTGATTCAGTGCAGGTGGGATGTATGAACTCACATATAAACATATTGACTGGATCACAAGACAAAATCTATTCGTGTAAAATGACAAGAAAATGAGCAATGTGGCAGACATGCTTTGGAGTGAGTGCAAAACGAAACTGATATGATTTCCTTTTTAAATGTTACCAGCTACACAGTTGGACCCCAGGGCATTATTCTATTGTTTTTTTTCTTCAAGCTTTAATTCATTAATGTCAATATGAAATCAGAATTGAGACTCTTTTCTACTACTGTAAAAGTTTTTTTAATATTTTATCAAAATGTTTTAATTTGCTTATCCTTTTTACTTTAACAATAGTGGTTAATATTAAGTATTTCACTTCTGTTTTAATTATTGCTTATGTTTTGTTTTTGCCATCTCTCTTTAAGTTCTCAAAATTATCTTTGTTAATTGGATCTTTACTTTATATCCTAATGATTTTTGACCCAAACTATATATTTTTGGATTTTGCTAAAAATATACCCCAGCGAATTAAAACTGCTACTGTGCTCCAGGGTCACAATTATTGTCTTGTCTGTATTATCTGTCTTTTGGGAATCAAATTGTCCTTGTCATTGTTAAATCCATGCCCAACAGTTACAGGAATGATAAATTTGCTAAAAGAAGTCCTGCCCTAGGTTTTTTTTTTCTTGTTTCTATCCCTTTTCACTGAGAAATGTGTCACATTGCGGAAGCACAATGACTTGTGAATGACAATTTACTCCGACTTAAGATACAAACAAGCTCAAGGGAAGTAAAACCCTGAACTGTCTGTCATGTCAGTTTCTGTTCAGTTTAATTGTGTCCTGAAACAGCATGATAAGGTTGTGTCCTTGGGAACTTCATTGCTTTCTGAAAGAAGCATCTTTCTGTTTGAGTCACTGATTTGAATGAACCTGGATGCTGTTGCCATTAGACACAAAAATATATATAGGGCTTGTAATCAGCATTGTAGCAACTGTGATGGTATGAATATTGGTGGAAGAGATTAGCGCAATTGGAGGCAAATGACAGCAGCTGAACAAACACCTATACTCTGATAGGGCCTGTCAGAATGACCAACAATCTCAATGCACACATCATCTCCCTTCACCCCGCCAACACATATGATGCCCAAGAGTGAAAAAAAATCCTTTAGAATAGGGCTGCAAGATTTGGAAAAAATGTCACATTGCGATTATTAAGGTCAAAATTGCGATACGATAAACTAGTGATATGACTCAACTTGATTGTTTTGAAGGAAAATGCACACACAGATTACTAATAATGCTGAAATCTGTATTTCTCAACTGAGATACAGTGCAAT
>JAUMHI010000053.1:9670123-9685027 GCA_032359435.1 Enteromius unitaeniatus | reverse complement strand
TTAGCAGGATGTAACATATACTTAGTATATTTCTTTTGGTGTCTCTTGTCCAGTGTGCCAATCATTTTCTCAAATCCAACATTTGCTGTAAGGTAATTGCATAGGCTGACATCGCGATTGCGACATGATTATGATTAATCGTGCAGCACTACTTTTGAATGTCTGTACCAAGAAAAGAAAAGTATTCTCGTAGTGTTGCAAATTAAGTTGAGGCGCTGATGTTTTTACTACGTTTCTGGATCTGAGATAATTCAGTTGTATTGCTGTCTATGGAGGGTCAGATGGCTCTCTGATATCATCAAAAATATCTTAATTTGTTTTCCAAAGATGAACAAAGGTCCTGCGATTTGGAACGACATGAGGGTGAGTAATTAATGACAGAATTTTCATTTTGGGGTGAACCGTCCCTTTAAATATAAAAAGGCATATCAAAATTCCTACTGTGATGCAAAAAGGGCATTATATGCTATATGATTTATCATTAAACTGGATATCACGCTTATGAGTATCGGTGTAGGAAATGCTTGTGGTGTGCATCATCAAACATCTAAAGTGTTAGTAGTACTGCTGTCTGAGGGGCCGATGTGAAATGGAGGCATGGAGCGGACAATAAATAACCATGATCTGTTGTGTTGCATGAGGTGGTTTTTCTGCAAAGCAAGCAAAAGAAAGAGACGGCAAGAAGTCTGAAAGTGCTGGCTGGCGCAGAGCTGTGGAAGGTGTGCATGAGGCGATGGCAGCATGCCGGGCAGGAAGAGGAGATGAACTTGGCAGAGCAGAGGAGTTTCTGGAGAGAAGTGTAGATATGCAGAGGGATGAGTGCCACTAGTTGGGCAGGACGGTGAAAAATGAAGAATCAGGTGAAATGAAAACAGATTAAGCTCTTGATCTGGGATCTGTGTGTTATTATCACACTTACACACTTATTGTACGGTATACATATATGTGTTTGTATATCGAATGTGTGGAATGTTATACAATGGTAGTGAATATATAATATAATAAAATGACATTTTGCTTATGTATTTATTTAATATCATATCCATTGCATAGCCTATTTATTTTGTGTGCTATGTATTTTTTTATTTTTCTCTGATCTGGCTCATCTGCTGAATGTGCTTCAGCAGCCCACCGCTACACTCTGATGCTCCTGGCTCTGTCAGGCCAGGCAGACTCGCGTGGCCTAGATATGAACTCATGGCTGAATTAGTGCTATTGTTACATAAGGGAGGAGGAATTAAAAGCTGGTTGTTTCATCTCTGCCCAACCTTGGACTAGGGCGATACCAAGACCTATGAGTCCCTTCAGGGAAATAAAAAGCACACGCTGTGAAGGAACATTGTTCCTGTTTAATCTCTATTATGTGTGTCCCTGTAGTCTGTTGAATTTACATTTAAACATAACTGCCTGGGATTTAAAGGTCTTTTAGATAGTTTTGAGATGATGTTCTTCACTGTGGTGTGAAAACATTTTCCTTGGAGCATGGCTAGCTAAATAAGACTGGACATGATATTCTCATCCGTGGTGCTGTCAGAGTAATATTTATGCTCTCTCTGTCTGACTCTCCATCCATCCCTCTTTCCCTCTCTGCTTTTTTTGCTTCACTCTGATTCCAGTCCCTAGTTTCCTCATGACGTGTATCAGTATATCACGAACACGGTTTTTTACACTAGCTAGGGACTTGATCCACTAAACATTGGACACTGATGACTTAATTACCTGCAGCGTCTTAACAAGGTCGCACATTAAATTGTAGCAGGTGTTTATTAAAGCAACTGTTTTTTTGGGGGGGTTAAACATTTTCCAAAATAAATTTTTGGGCAAGTACATAGCCTTACCTAATAATCTTACAAATCTTATTACCTTAGGCTGATTCACAGTGGTAAGCGTGTAATCATGTTTTCTAATTTGAGTGGCACTGGTAGTTTTTTTTTATGTCACATTTATAAATATAAAGAAGGAGTCCTCCTGACTAGTAGGCTATATTGCATGTGAGGATCCTGAAGGTGGTGGATCGTTTATAGCCTTTCCTCACAGCATCATTTTGATGGCAGTTCCAATTGTCAATATGACAATCAAAAAAAAAAAGTTAAAGTTATGGTGCAGCTGTGGTTGCCGGAATTCGACTGTAAAAATCACGGTAACAAATTTCAGCAAAAATATCTTCAAAAGTTTCTTTTGCTAACCATTTTTTAATAGAAGGACACTAATTTTAACGAAGATCTCCCTATTATTTTGCAGGTTTTACAGAATTGTTTTGAAAAATGACACTTGTCTTTGACCATTTAGACTCTTTTTTTAGCCATACAGTAATTTTGTGCAGTGGGAAGTAGAAAAAAGCATAAAAGTGCCACATTCAGCTTCTATCAGTAGGGTTAGTTTGTCATACAATCAATTTTATGACACTTTCTTTATTGGTCAGGGTACAGAAATAGCAGGTGTAACTAAGTGTATTGGAAATTTCAGAACAGCTAACATTGCTTACTGTACCTTTAAGAAGGTGATGACATTTGAATCCAGCTGATGCTGCATGGGAGCGGATGTTTCAGTGCACTGGAGTGGTTTGACACTGTTAATAAACTAAGCAGGAATGTAAGCTCTGACTTGCTTAATACTTATTTCTCAGCAATTAGAAATAGAATATTTATGCATCCTTATTTAGTCTGTATTTCACCATAATGCATTGCAGCACAATCTTGGTGCTCTTTTTGTCGTCCTATCACAGGCTTAGAGCTGAATGGCGGCTGACGTGTGATAGACAGCTGCTGTGTGCTTGTATGAGCTGCGCTGCTGTCTGTGAAAATCACGTCAAGGGCGTCTCCTCTGCGTCTGAATGCGTCAGTGATGACATGCTCGGTCATGTATGATGGGTCCGAGCGGAGCATTGTTAGACTGGGTAAAGAGTTATTATAGACACATTGTGAGGAAGGAGCACAGTCTGAGAGACGTTCTCCATCGGAGAATTACCAGTGTTCATTCTCACACCCCCGTCCCTACTCTGACCTTTCCTTCTCTAATCCTGTCTGACATTTTGGGCACACGGCTGTGTGTAATTGAGGCAAAAAAAAGGGAAAAGTGGGACATGAAATGCCAGCTGTTTGAGTTTGACTGTGTCAGGCATAGCGTGCTGATAAAACAGGTGTCTGCTCACTTATTCAGCTTCCATTTCTTTGATGAACTCAATGTGGTGGGTTTGTGTACCTTATTAAAATGTCAATTTAATAAACTCTGTTGCACTTCTTTTGAGGCTCCTGACCCTGGTGTCCTGGCATCTGTTCAGTGCCAGCTCTTGGCATCTGGTCACATAATCGCTGTCGCAGTTTAATTGTCTAAATGTCTTTTCTCCATGCAGGGTGTCATGTGAGCATTTACATTTACTGTACATTTAAAGGCATAGTACAAACAAAAGTATTAAAAACTTTAAAAATATAGATATATTTTTAATGTTTATGTGGCCAGTAGTTATAAATAATATAATATATTAATAATATATTTTTTAGGAAATTGTTAGGAAATTTTAATTGAATATATAAAATAAAATCATTCATTCTTTTAATAAGGATGCACTAATTATTCTGGTAAATATGATAATCCAATAATTATTTTCATGTAACGGCCAGTAAAGCCTGGTATTATATTTTGGTCATTATTAATTGTAATTAAAAATGAAAACAAAAGTTTCATAAATATGAATAAATTACATGTATAAATTTAATGGTTATTTAATAAATTAAGTTGGGATGCAGTGATTTTTGTGGTTGTGGTTATTTTAATATATTATTGCCAGTAAAGATAAATAAATTAAATGAAACACATTTCAATAAAAATAAATAAATAATAATAAAAAATACATTCTTAAAATAAATTAATACATAAAATATGATCTGCAATAAAGTTAATTCTGACAGTAAATGGGTAAAGTATTAATAAATTCAAGGGAAATTTAATTAAAATTTAATTTTATAACATACATTTAATTAAAAATAAAAGATATTTAAACATTTTTATTTACAAATAAGATTCTTTAAGAATGTTGACCATGTTTTTTGGTGTGTTTTTAAAGATAACCGCCAAGTGACAGCAAAGGTAATTTAAATAAACATAGGGGAAATGTACAATTGCATATGCAATGTGATATTGATTTAATAAATGTGCATCCAATTTTGCCTTTGTCAGTCTAGGTGTCTTCCTTGGAAATCCCGCCTTTCCTTTTAATCACAGGTCACGTATTGACTCACATTATCTGCTGTCTTGGCCCTGGGAATTCCCAGTGCAGATCTTTTTGTCTCTCTCCTAAAGCTTGTACATATTTAACGGCTAATTGTTCCCGTGGGCACACGCCAAAAGAGGGACAGTGATGGATCAACCAACCAAAATGTTTTGGACTCTGCTTGTCTCTGCTAATATAGCCATTAAATTATTTGTGCATGCGTATCGCACATTAAGACCCTGACTGCTGGAAGGAGGCCAGCCTCCAGCACGATGGAAGGAGCAGGTCGGGAGGGACGGGTGTTTGTCAGAGACAGTGAGATAGAAATCAGGAGAGTGCTCCCAGAAGGCCATTCTGCAGTGCAGTGCTGGGTGATGGATGAAAGGAGTGTTTGGAGGGATAGATGGCCTCCTAAGATTTGGATCTGCTCCAAATGCTCTTAGAAGATCCCTCTTGCCTGTGGTGCCTTGCATTTTAACGCACATCAACAGGAATTACAAATTGAATCTACAAGTTGTTCAAGGAAGTCGTTACCACCTTTGCATTGGTGTATATTTCTTTGTAAATCCTCAAGTGCTATTAAAATACTATACCTTCAGCTTTCCATACCATTATTGTCTAGACCAGATTTGATGCACAGCTAAAACGAATATGCTAGTAAACACATTGCTTTATTGAACCAGTTAAATAATATATATATATATATATATTAGGGATGTAACTAGGGAAGTTAATCGAAAAGTAATCATAATCGACATTCAGAACCTATAATCGATCAAATTTTTCCAGGATGATTATTTCAATTACGTTCCCTTTAAAAACAATACCATGTGTGGAGTCACGTGACCCTCTTCGTTACATTACCCTACGTGCACAACAGACGCGACTTGCACAAATAAATCACGTTATTCACACGTAGTTGGACACGTTTTGAGACATTTTGAGTTTACTCGCTTCATTCGCATGTGACATTTGATATTGCGGTATGATGGTACTCTAATATATATATATATATATATATATTATCCCTAATATATATATATATATATATATATATATATATATATATTTATATTTATCAACGTAACAACATTAAAGGCTGTATATGAATCTATTGTTACATTAGTTTATATTAGATTATCGTTTTTATTCATCTTTAGAATCATGTCTTCTTTTTTTCATTTTAATTTGAAGGTTTTAGTTCTTTTGTCTGTTTTTGTTATTTTTTTAGTTTGTTTATCTAGCTCTCTATTTTAATTTAATTTAATTAAAAAAAATGTCATCAATTGCAGTGATTTTATTTCAAGTAAGATGTTCTGATTTGATTTTAGTTTAGTTTTGATCTGTGGTAACCCTGCATATATATATATTTTTTTTTTTTGTTCGCATTTCTTTGTTTTATTTGCAAAAAATATATACATTTAAGTGTTTTTAAATTATTTCATTATCAATATATTTAAATATTTAGAACGTAAAATAAAATATCTAAATATTCAGGCTGTATATCCATATTTACGGCTATTAAAATTCTGTCTAATAATGATCATTTAGTATTTTCAATACTATTAAAATGTCATAGTTGGAAAAAATACTGTCTATGCTGTCAAAATAAGTTTTCTTTACTGTGTATATTTATTATGTATAAATAAAGAAACAGCATATATTTTGAAAATATTTACATGTATTTACATGTTTATATTTATAGAAATTATATCATATATAAATATATTTAATTTATATATGTAACATTTTTCTTAAATATATACATGCATGTCTGTTTATTTATACACATAATAAATATAAACAGTACACACATACTGTGTAAAGAATTTTTATTTTGGATGTGATTAGTTGACAGCACTAACAAATTTTATACATTTAAAAATGAAACACTAACAAGCTCAAACTATTTATTTCTTTTTTATGTTTATTTTACTATCATGGTTCTAAATTATCACCCTTTTGACACCCCTAAAATCTACCCACAAGGTTAACTTGGCGCATAGGCATTAATTTGATGGGCTTTATTAGCAAGGCACCGGCAGACTGCAGATTAATTACTCCCTGTCCGTCCTCGTGTGTTCTGTCATAAAGTGGTCATCCGAATGTGTGTGGTCATCGGGGAGATCTTTGTTTCTCATCGCTCGCTTGTTGTTTCACACCATGAATCACACATTGTGCAGGTCTCTGCGGTGTCACTGACCCGTACCGAACCCATTTACTGTCAGGCGTTATGTCTGTTTTTCCTTCCTCCATCAGAAAACAGAGGAATTGTCTTTCAAGGAACAGGACAGTTTGATTTTGAACTTAAGAAGGGCCTTAGTGTTGTACAGCCATAAAGGGTTTTAGTGTGTTCAGAATCAGATGCTCCACCATTTATCATAACTTCAGATTATGAGGACCATTGACCTTGGCTCGGAGTGTTGTGTTGTTTTTTTGGCTTTTCCATCTACAGTATATTTGTGAGGAACAGTCTCTTATCTCTCTCTTTCTTTCTGATGACTTAATAGTGTGTGCCAATGCCTTTTGAAGAGTGTTTAGTTTAATTAGTTCTAACTGTTTTAGATAAATGCTTGGATCAGAGAGACTGACGCTACAGATCGCTCTGGAAAAATTGTGATCAAAAGGGCCCTGCAAGTATCACGAGTCTCCCTTCATATTTGTGCCTTTGATAACGAAGGCAATGAAGAAATATTCTAATCTAAGTTCTGTTCAGTTTAGACCGGGTTCAAATTGGGTCCCTTTGAGGGGGCGATAAGTGGGAGGGATGGACCATTATCAACTAAAGTGTGTTTTTAATGATATGTGGTGTCGTTTAGGCAGAGGAATCCCAGGGCTGAGGGGTTTATTCTCTGATTGTATGAGTGCTAACTCGTTCAGATCCCTGCCTCCCTTTTTCCATATCTTCCAGCGCCAGCTTAGTGTGATATGCTGAAATTTATGCTGCGTTGTTAAATAGTGATAGGCTCTTTTACTCCTCCGCTTGTGATATTACATTATTAGGCTGGATTTTCATACCAGCGATAGTCCAAGTGCATTTATATTAAAAATATATGGGGAAACGAGTATATTATTTAGTGGTTATTAAATCTTTTTTTGCTCAAAGAAACCATGAATTCAAGAGCCAAGAAGACGGAAATGTTTAGTTTTAGAAATAAACCAGTAAAAATCTAGTTCATTTAATCAAAGATGATTCTGCCAAATTTATTCATGCAATATTTGATGAATTTTGGGTCAGTAAGATATTTAATGGTTTTTAATTATATTTCTTCTGCTCATCAAGGTTGCATTTATTAGATTAAAAATCCAGAAAAAGCTGTAATATTGTGAAATATTATGAAATATTATGAAATATTATTTCAATTTAAAATAACTGTTTTCCGTGTGAATATATTGTAAAATGTAATTTATTCCTGTGAAACAAAGCATCATTACTCCAGTCTCCAGTCCAGTGTCATTTCAGACCTTTCAGAAATCATTCTAATATGCTACACTGAATGAAAATGTCACATTATTGCAACCAAATTGTGACATTTTATTCAATCAAAAAATTATTTGAAGCCTTATAGGTAGACACTTTACCTACCTAATGTGCTTTCCATAGACATAAAATCACTTTTTTTTAGACATAATGCAGACATCGTAACATCTTTGACAACAATGTGGCCAGGTATGGTTTTTCATACTTGGAATTTGTGGTCTGCATTTAACACATCCGAGTGTACACACACACACACACACACACAGCAGTGAGAAGTGACCGTGAACACACACCCAGAGCAGTGGACAGCGCACCTGCACAATGAGCTGCAGCGCCCAGGGAGCAGTTAGGGGAATGGTACCTTGCTCCAGGGTCTCACCTCGGTATTGAAGGTGGAGAGAGCGCTGGTTATTCACGCCCCCCACCCACAATCCCTGCTGGATCTGGGACTCAAACCCATGTCCTTTGAGTTACAGGTCCGACTCTCTATTCATTAGGCCACGACTGGCCCATATAAATATATATTGAAATACATACAAATATAGAGGTTCCCTAAGAGAATCAGTTGTATGCTTTGGATATATATTACATCATGTGTACATTGTTGAAGGCTGTTCCATTAACAAGGCATTATTTATTTATTTGCCATACAGGTGGCCCAATACCGGCCACCTCATCCAGCTAGAGCTCTTTGTTGGATCTCTCCAAGGCTTTCATGAACCCAGCCCAGCAGTAAATCTTCCTTTGCCCAGCTCCGCCACACTCTCCCAATCAATAAAAGATTACTTCTCCTCCTCTCGCACTGAAAATGCATTAGCTAGATCCTCATAAAGCACATTCTTCTTACGTTTCGCCACTGCCTTTATATTATTACTGACTCCAGAACTAATAGAGAACGTATTTGAATTATGAGCGGGTATGTAATTTGATGAAAGCAAATTGCAGAGAATCAGAGCATCATTGTATTTTTTTTTGCCAGTGTTGCTCCAGGCATCGCATTTCCTCTCCGTCTTGTTAGTCATTTTGTAGATTAAAAAAATTACGCGACGCACGGAAGTAATGAATTCCAGCGTATTATCTATAATCACGCATATCAGACCTAGTGTCCTCTACATCAAAAAAGCAAAATAATGTCCCGCCTTCATGTCATTACATTAGCTCTAATTATGAATGAGTCAGTTCTCTGTGACGACGCACTATTGGTCTATATGAAGTGTCTGTTTAATTTAAGCCCACGCCTTTTTTTGTGAGTCAGAGGCTGAGTCACTTTGGTCTTCGGGGACCTACAGTCATCAATATGCATTAGCAGCACCTTGGCGATCTGCTCCCTCTTCCGTGCTGAATCTGCGAATTTAGCCCTCACGTCCAAGACACTGTGCAGGGCCATTTAGAGGAGATAAACAGAACAATTCAGTTCTATTTCTTACGCACAAGCAAGCTGGATCCCACACACAGATGTATAAAACATGATCTTTAATCATGTTAATCTGGTATTTCCGGTTTCATAGTATCTGGGTCATATTAGCGGTATAGGTACTGTTTATTACTCAGTTAATACACGATCCAATAAAAAAATGTGATTTCTTTTTTTTTACTTACGTGTGTTGTTAACATACATTTGTATGTGTTTGACAGATTAAGCGCAATAAGACCTGAAAGAATTTAATTTACTCACATGCCGTGTGACAGCCACTTTCTGTGCACATGCTTCAAATGTGTGTTCTCACAAAACTGTATATCATAATTAAAAACTAATATGGTTTTAAAATTTGGTTTTCTCTTGCGTATTTAATATTGCTCTTTAATTAAGCAAAAACGTTTTATCCGATTACTTAATGAATCGATGACATTTTCAGTTGAATACTCGATTACTGAAATATTCAATAGCAGCAGCCCTACTTTAGTCCACTACTTGTGAAGCTTACTCGCGTATTTAAATCAGTTTCGCTTGACGGATTGCAGTCATTCTTGTTGCTTGTGCACTTATTTTTTTGTTCCAATTAACTTTGCATTTAATATACTTTGATACAGCACTCTGTGAACAGCCCCCCCTTTCAGTAATGACCTTCTGTGACTTACCCTCTTTGTGGAGGGTGTCAGTGAATGTCTTCTGAACCATTGACAAGTCAGCAGTCTTCCCCATTGGTTTCAAAGAATAAGAGATTAATGAAACTCAAACGTAAATATTCTAATATTTTGAGATACTGGACTTTTGACTTTCATGAGCTGTAAGCTCTAATCATCAAAATTGAAGCTAAAAAAAGCTTTTGAAATGTATTGCTTTACTGTACATGTAATGAATCTAGAATCTATGAAAGTTAGAAGAGAATTTATGTATGCATTTTTAATCAAAGAAAAATTACGTTGCATTCAGGTATACATCTTATTAGTTGATGCATTCCCTTGGTATTGAACCTTGGCTTTGAAGGCACCATGCTTTACTGTTTGAGCTGCATTTAAAAAATACAATCTTACAGTAAATCGACAGCATTAACACAGATGAGAAAGTGTTGAGAATAAGGACTTGTTCAAGAAACATTTAGGGGCCCAAAAACTCACTGCTAATGCCCTTTTGCTGTACAAAGACATAACATTGTGGTATTTACATGCTTTTTAAATCTTCAGAGGTTGTTTCATGTTGTTCTTAGTTGCACAGAAGCCCCAAGAAACTTGTTTGGACAAAAACTGTTGGGACAAATTCCCAAATCCCCCCGTATACACTTAATTTTACGATTTACTTAAGCGTTTGTGGCCAGCTTTTCCTTCATACACAATGACAGCTACTTCCATGAAGAATCATCATTCACATGGCATGCTTAATTAATGTAAGTGGATGTACTGAATATTGACTACACTGTCAGATTACATCACTTACAGGCAGCCCTCAAGATTTGGTTTGAATAAAACATGGGTAGTGTGAACAGGGCCTTTGAGTCTAAAGCTCAAATGCATGACTTCAGCTTCATTTATCCTCCTTTGAATCCCTATTGGTCTCATACTTCCGAGTACGCACACAGATGGGCACAGTGTGATGGTGGCATTGCCATGTGAATCAGTTCTTAGGAGGTTACGTCAGAAGAAGAGCGACTTTTCGGGTTGTCACGATTTTGACATTTATTTAGTAATTTAATTTAGTGCAGATCAAATAATCACAATTGGGCGATTATGTAATAATCACAACAGGCCTAGTGTAGGGTTACTAAAGACTTTGTAACTTTTTCTCCTCTGGTAAGCTTTTTGCAGTTCTGAACTTCTCCTCAGAGAGAAAATTTTCTATGCAAATGCATCCATTGAAGAGTTTGTCATTATCAAACATGTTTTGTCATCATCGCTCGCTACTAATATGATTATCAGCAAAGCAGATAATGACTTGGATTAACTCAGGCTTTTGTTTGGATAAGAATATTCATGGGCATTTTTACACTAATGCCAAACATTACACTCCATCTGTCCTACTTAAGAAAAAAACATCAGATTTCCATCCACGGCATAAGACGTCATCACTTTGACTTTCGTGACTGCTTCATTGCTTCTGTGTGTGCTGTGTTCCTACTTAAACATGGCTTTCTCCATCTCTCTGGCTCAGATTCAGGTCACTCCCTATAACACAGATGGTGCCGAGCCTCAGTGATGGATGCTGGAGTATTAGGTGGTTCCGCAGAGCTGAGAGATGCATGTGGAAGTCTTTATCGTAGCAGCCGATTGGCAGTTCATCAGAGCACTGCAGCCTCTTGCAGTAACTCATAGCTGGGCATTTCGTCCTTATTCTCCTACAGCCGTTCACTTGTCTGATACAGCTTTAAAGCAGACGCAATGTGTTCTCCAGTTTGCCTGTGGGGGATAGACCTGCAGAAAGACGGTTCATGGGAAAAATAATCTTCCGGAGTGTGATAAATTCCTGTTGCTTTTTGCCTATTCAATGATATTCGGGTTACGTACAGTTTTTACCAGTCAGAGACGTCAAAATTTATTTTCCCAGTATAAAAATCTTGTTTTGGGTTACGCAGGTTAAGCCCTAAGCTAGAGGATTGAAGGATTTTTGAATAATATTGGTCTTTAAATGCAAAATAATCAAAGTACTACAGTACAATAGTTCCACTTTATCACAATCAAATATACTTCAGTATATCTTTAGTTGGACTTCAACACTACTTCTGCACAATTAAAGTGTCACGTGTATTCCAAGGATGAAGATGATGATGAAAGTAAATTATTAAATAAGAGTTATTAAATGAATCCACAGAAAGCAAAACTGCGAGACAGCTGTGTTTAATAGAGACAATGCCAGACAACTGAAAGGTTAAACAGCAGCAACATAAATACAAGACAAATAAGGCATTAACAATGAACACCTGAGTTGATTAAACAAATTACCATGACAACTAAAGAGTGGAGGGAAAACTGGGGCTCGTTCTTCGTACGCTGCTTAAAACATCCAAGATCAAATGAGACATCCAAGATGATATCATCAGTTATACCAAGATGATATAACTATGAGCTCACTAATCCGGTTTTCTGAACGCACCTGTTGTTGATGATTAGTATAGCTGGATTGAGTTGTCTAGGATTATTGCGCGTCCGTGCATTGGTTTAAAAGGCGACATAGAAACACTGATCACAACCCCTTTGATTGGTTAACGAAATGGCAAAAGAGCGAGCTCAATTCTCAAGCAGAGCAAGAGCTTTTATTAGAGGGTTGTAAAGAATTACTATGACGGCGTTTAGTGCCACCCCCAAAAAAAAAAAAAAGATAGAATTTAGATTAAATTAATTTAGGCATATTTCAATATTGTTGTGTCCGAGCGGCTGCTTCATGTTACTAGGATGGGATCTAAGAACTTGTGGAAACCGCTTAATATCAAGAATATAATATTTATTATTAGACTAAACAGGAACAACTTTTAACATCAGCTCACACAGTCAGTCGATATTCATTTGGGGGGCGTTAGCTCTCTTATTTAACTCATTTTTAATACACCAAAGACATTTATGTGGGATTATTAGCAGAAATGATATCGAGTGTAATATTCGTGGAATCATATGCTTGGAAATAATATTTCATGTCTTCCATTTGATTCGTTATAGTGCGCCACCCAATAGCAAAAAGATTGGTCCCTTTAGTACTTTTTAAACAGAGTCTCAGCTTCAGTTTTATATTATGTCTTACAGTAATGAGTTGTTCAAGCTCTTTAATGATCAGATAGCTGTGTTATATATACATATTCATTATTTGTAACATGCCAGAAACCCAGCAATCGCAATAATTTTCTGCTTTGTTTCTTTTGTTATAAAACAGCTCATCTTTCAAATGAAAGTGTTTTTCCTCTTTGTTTGAAGTGTACAGCAAGATATAAAAGTGAAGGAGCATTAGAAGTCTTGGGAAAACAGCCCTATAGACTAATTTATAGTCTCACTGTAATCGGGAAAAGTATTGATTTACATTGCTGCTTAAACTAAAGCCATTTCAGCTATTGTTTGTATTTTGCTATAAAACTGCCAGATTTTAAAAGCAGAGAATATCTGCAAGAGGTACTCTTTATTCTTTAAAGATTTTATTCTCGAAATAAGAACCGAAAAAAAGTAAGAAAAGAAAAACAGAAACAATGACAAGTCCATGAAAACAAAATTTGTAGTCCATGATGAAGATAACTAAACAGAACTCAGACAGCATTAATTACAAAGCTAATTGTTCCAATTTAGCAGACTTTAAGTGTACCAGTGTAGTATACTAAAAGTACAATTGGAGGGTATTTTTATTAAGCTTGTAAATGTATTTTTCATATAATGTTTTTTACATGCATTTTAAGATATTTTTATTTAGTATTTACTAAAAATATTTATATACAATTGTAATTATTAAACAGAAATGGTTATAATTATAATAATAGTCATTTTACAAAATAAGTAAAATTAAAATCAAATTGCACTGTATTAGAATTTATAAAATAAAAAATAAAATAATAATAATGTTAAAGTTCAAAAATATATTTTACTTTAAATAATGATCATTCATACCAAATAAGTAAGTAAACGTAAAATGAATGCAAACTAGTAGTAACAGATTATATCAGTTAAGACAAAATCAATTAGAAAAAAGTTAATAATGTTCTGCAAAATTGAACGCTTTCATAGACAAATACATAAACAGGTACAAATCACAATCCAAAATGTTAACATTGCTTGAAGTTTTTAATTTTCCAGTGGGAAGTTTTACAAGATACACACACACACACACACACACACACACACTGACGTCACACACACTCCTGCTGTGTGCCAATGTCACCCTGGGTTTTTGTCACTGTTAGATGGACAGAGGAGCGTGGCTAGAAAATGGAGTGTAATCACACTCTCTGTGGACACAGCAGGGGCGAAAGAAAGTGTTAGGAGACTCATACACATACCATCTCATTTTTGTATGCGCCATCATACAAACTAGGAATGTGTGAAATGACTAGGTTTCAATATCAACCCTGTGAGTTCCCAGAATGACTAGTTAAGGATGGTTGTCTTAAAGAAGTCTTGTATAACTAGACTGGTTTTGGGTTGTGTCCAACTGATGCTCTTCATGGCTTATAACCCTTGCATATCTGACCAAAAATGAATAGATTATGCAAGTTACAGTAAATGTCATTAGAGTTAAACTGAAAAACAAATATCATGATTTGATCGGTGGACCACCTTGTTCAACATATGTGTTGATATTGATGGTGCTTTCATAAAATATTGTCTTGGCAGCATCACCTTCTCTCACCTTCAAAGCCCACATCAGTTCACTCGCCAAAACTGCATTTTTTCCTTATCTCACACATTGTCTCCACCCAAATTCTTGGCTTAAAAGTTGAGACTATGCCTTCATAGCTTGTAATTTTTTGGCCACATATTACGCTTTTTATTTTTTATTTTTTTATTTTATCTAGACCCCAATCTAGTGCTGTCAAATAGTTAATCACGATTATTTGTGATATAGTATATCATTATATTGTGTATATGTTTCAGAAAAATAGGTTTTGTTTACATATTAAATATATGTATAAATAATGTAAATTATGTTAATATATATATCCATGTAAATAAATGTAATAGGTTCAAAAATATATACACATGCATTTGTGTGTGCATTTATATACATAATGCAGGTCCTTTTCAAAAAATTAGCATATTGTGATAAAGTTCATTATTTTCTGTAATGTACTGATAAACATTATACTTT
>JAUMHI010000053.1:9643211-9663701 GCA_032359435.1 Enteromius unitaeniatus | reverse complement strand
TTTTTTTATAAGGCTGGTTGATTATGTCAAAAATAAAAATTAAAAATCATTAACAATAAGTGGGCCATGTGACCAAGACTTTAAATAAATGATTTGTTTAAAGATAGAGATGTGATATATATGTGAATAATCTAATTTTAAAAAACAGAAAAAACAATTCAATGTAAAACCTCAAATGTTTATAAATAGGGCAATATTTGACCGAGATACAACTATATGGAATCTGAAATAAATATAGTAAAGAAAAATCACCTTTAAAGTTGTCCAGATTAGATCTCATAAATGCATATTACTAATCAAAAATTAAGTTTTAACCTTCACGGAACATGATCTTTACTTACTATCCTAAGGATTTTTGGCAAAAAAGAAAAATCAATAACTTTGACCACTACAATGTATTTTTGGCTATTGCTACAAATATACCCCAGCGACTTAAGGTTTTAAAAAATAAGTCATTAAAATTATTTGCACCTTTTTAGTTTTTTCAAGTGTGAAAAACACGTTCTTGTATTCATGTTAAACAGCTTCACATTTCAAATGAAGGAACCCAATTAAAGAGTTTGATGTATTTTATTCTTTCTGCTTGGGTTTCTTTTGTAATGAAACAGAAGAAAATGTTTCTCCACCCTGTATATTACAGTCCTCTTTGCTCTGTGTAAAATACAATCGTAGGGACGTTTATGTGACGGCCCAGCAGAGGTGAAGATCAGGGATCATGAGAGGCTCCACGCTCATCCATCTCTCTGCAGAATCCCAGTGCCCTCTGTGCGCTTGCCAAGGTATCTCCGCGGCTGCGGATCCTGGCAGTGTGGCACTGGAACTCTGCCATTTAACAGAATTAAAAGGGGATTTAGGGAGATGCGTGTGTGTTTGGGGGGGATTGGTGGCAAGCAGAACTGGGAGGTATGGAGGCGGGGCTTTGCGGTCGTCGCACAGTGCACCAGAGTGTTACGTAACATGTTTACTAACACAGTAGCCAGGAGGCGATTACTTCCCATAGTTCATCCCGACCTGGTCTGATTGATAGCGGCTCTCGATTGGTTCCAGAGCGTCTGATTGTTGCTGGGTTAATGAGACGGCCCTATCCACCGGCTCCAGAGGACGCTGACTTTTCAGAGCTGTTGGTCTTGTGTGTGTGTGTGTAAGTTATTAGATGCCATATTGGGCTAAGCTTATTTGGATAATCAGAGAGGCCCTTTCCTCTCTCTCTCATTAGTTCACTTTCTCTCTCTCTCTTTCTCTCTCAGTAATTGTTGGCTGTGTTGTGCTGGGCTTTGCAGTGCATTATGTAAATGCATAAACCCTCTGGTGCAATGGTTGCACAGTGCCAGCTAGTGTATGACAGTATCGGCCAGGGCATCGACCAGCACGGGCTTGGGATGGGGGTGGGTTGGACTGTGCTGTCGTTGTCATGGCAGCCCATGACTCACAATTGTACCCTGTGCTACTTAAGTCACATGACCCCGTCTGGAAATAACTCCATCCTCAGCTGTGCCGCCCACTGAGAATGAGCATTCACACCTGTTTTATGCAAAATGAGATGCACATACTTGCAAGTAAAGCAGATTGTCAAGCTTCACTCTCGTAACAAAAAAATGCAGTTGTTCCAGGTATGCTCATAAAAATAAACAAATTATAGAAACAAAATTATAAATAAACAGTTAATTCATTTTAATTAATAAACAGCACTTCCATAAAATGCATATCCTGGACTTCAAAATAACATTTTTATATATAAAAAGTAAAAAATAAATAATGTGTACATGTTTGAATTCCACATAGGGGTAGGCGATATAACCAAAATCCTCTATCACGGTATAAGCAATTTTCTACCTCGATAACAATATATATCACGATATAGCAATTTGTATTTAAAAAATGCATAAATAAAAACTCAAACACAAAGAAACTGTTTCATATAATGTAATTTTATTTAAACTGAATTTCAGCAATACAACCATACTGTTTACTGTAAGTTGAATGTTTTTTTTCTCAGAACAACAAATACTAACATAACATAACCAGTTTCCATGGGACATTCTAAAAATGCTTCTTGTAATATTCACAAAATAGTTTCAAAACAACGAGCCCATGTTCGACAGATAAAGTGAATAATATCCCGTTAAGCTGTTTCTTTATAATGGATTTCTACGGGGGAGAAAATGCTTAACGTGATATTATTCACTTTATCTGTCAAACATGGGCTCGTTGTTTTGACAGTAGTTGCTGATTATCACAAGGAAGGTTTGATGGAAATTTGGGCTTCCCTCGTCAGTTTTTAGGTGCGTTAAGCCACATTAAGCATGTTTAACGTTAAGAGTTTTAGAATGCCCTGTTTCCACTGCTTGCTAAAACAGTGCTCTTGCATACCTTGCAAATCACGTTAGTCTCATTCATATCGCTTTTCCTATACCCAAACCAATTCCACACCACACACAATGCACCTTTTTTCTTTACAATCTCCTCGTTGTTGGTTTCGTCACATGTAAGCGAACTCACTCAACGCATTGGGAAACGCCAGTCGCTAGATTTGTCTCTAGTCGCTTTTTTGGAAAAATGTCACAAAGGGGGTCTAAAAAGTCGCTAAATCTAGAGACAAAGTCGATAAGTTGGCAAAACAGACTCTTCCATTGTCGAAGATAAAGTGTATTGTGTGGTTACATGACGTGCAGCGTCACATGATCTCAACCGCGGTTAAGTCGATAGACCAAAATCTCTACCAAATTTGCCAAATTTCTACCGGTATACTGCCCACCATTTTTTATTTATTTAAAAATTCTTGCATAACTTTTAAATATTGTGTTGTCATGATGTGGGTGCAGGAAAGCATGAGCACAGATTCGACTTCACGAACAAACAGTCTTTTAATATCCAAACAGGCCAGACAGACAGGCAAGGTAATCCACAAACAAAATAACTTCAGTACCAGACAATATAGATTAAACAGAAAGGAACTTAAATAGTGAAGGCAATTCACACAAACGAGGAAGGCACACCTGAACACAATGATAATTAACTGAAACTAGATCACACAGAGCACATGGGCAAAAAACAACAAAAACAGTCCAGGGCGTTACATGCGTGGTTGGTTTCCCATTCATTTATAATTATTAATTAAAACGGGGATAAATATATAGGTGACTCTTTCTTCATTCAAACATCAGTTTGTGGATCATTATATTTTGGACATTACATTTTGCAAATATATGTAATATTTTCAGAATATTTAAATAAGTTTAAATAACGTAGGTAGTTGTTTTCTTCATAATAATATTTTTATTCTGCAGTACTGTAATGCATTATGCTACATCCACACCAGGCTCCACCCTCACCTCCGCTCAACGATCCCAGTCACCAGAGTATTGATTCACTACACCTGCCCTCACCACCTGTTCCCGATCTCAGCACCAATCAAGAGCACTGTATAACCACACACCACTCTGCATTCAATGTCCAAGCTCGTTCTTTGAAAGTGGACTCTTGCTACATCTATTGACTTGCATTTACTTACCTGTGATCTTACCTGTTGCACCATATCGTTGTCTCGTGCTTGTCTGCTGGATTGCTCTTCATGTGCAGAAAATGAGAGCCGCAGCGAGTGAAGACATTGTAAATAAAAGAGAAAAAGTCTGCTCGTCAGTATGTCAGTTTTTTGGATATTATAAGTCTGACCATAGTCAGAATGATGTCATCTGCAAATTATGCAAGACCATCGTCCCCGCCAATACTGGTAATACCACGAACTTGATGTACCACCTTTGCCGCGCTCACCCTTTGGAGCACAGCCGTATTCAACCAACAACATATGTAGCTGCAACACCGCACAAGCAGCAGACCACCGTGGAGAGGTACTCTGCATCAGTGCATTATGACAAAGAATCTAAACAGTGCAAAGATTTAATGGAGGCAGTGGCATTATGTTTACTTTTTAATTATATGAGTTTTCTATGGTTGTTGACATTTCTGTCTTAATAACTGATGGGATTATGATCAGAGGAAGGTCAAATTTAAAATAAAAATGATTAAATGTAATATATTTGTATCCTGGTCCTTATTTTAAATGGGTCATAAAAATATCAATAATTATCGATATCGACTGATATGATACAGTTTTCAGCCATATCGCCCAGCCCTATTGTCAGTTAACATATTACGGGAAGACTGACAGATGAACTTGTTAGTCTGCATTAAATGGTTCGACAAGTTACGTTTTCTATACTGTTGACATATTTCCTATTTTGAGAGGACGTTTGGGTAAACATATAAAGGGGCGTTTCTTTTTTTAGTTGGTTTTACTGGCAATCAATTGTTGTCATTGACTCGAATTGATCAGCAGGCAGTTCTAGCGTCCACAGAGCTGACCCTGATTAAGAAGAGCAGGAAAGCTGTTTCTCCGTGACCCCGTGTAATACCTGCCTCAGGTCTGTCACACTCACTGTTCTTCCACATCAGAACATCCCTCATCATGCCTCTGCCTCAGGAGAACAGGACACACTGCGGGGTTGCTCTGGCTCCGGCTGGACCATGTGGACAGAGAGTGTATTTTTTGTGTGAATGTGGGCGTATTTATGTTGTAGTGCGAATAGGACATTTGCTCAGCACGCCGCTGCCTCCAACCTGGCAGGACAGCTCTGTGATGCAAGCTGTGTCTCTGCAGTGCTGCTGTCTTTCCTCACTCACTTTTTCCAGGTTGAAAACAGTGGAGATTTTGCATGTATGTTGAAATATTTACATGGTAGCCGGCGTGCAGGATTGTTTTTTGTACATATGAGAGAAAAATGCAAAATAGGTAGCTGACATATAACCTTTTTCACCACAAAGATGTTAGGTTAAAATTTACGAATGCATAAGGAAATGTATTTGTACTTTTAAGCTTTGAGATAGTGTTTTTTTTTTTTTGGTGCTGTGGTGAGACAAATACATTTTAAGTACGAATATTACATGTCATCTCTCAATAAAATATGAGCGAAAAAGCATTTATAATAATTGCAGAGTTGTAGAATGTGTTTTTTTTTTAAATAAATTATTATTTTTATTCAGCAAGGACACATTAAATTGTTTAAAAGTGACAGTAAATGCATTTAAAATGCTGCCCTTTTTAACTTTCTATCAAAGAATCCTCAAAATGTGTCATGGTTCAATTTTATAATTTTATTATTATACTTTTAATATTATACTTTTTTCAACTGTGATAATAAGAAATGTTTATTATTATTATTATTATTATCAAATCAGCATATTAGACTGATTTCTAAAGGATCATATAATAATGAAGAAGTGAAAAGTAAAAAAAAACCTAATTTCTAACAGCTGCATGGTCGCAAAAGCATGTCCGCAAAAGGGTGTCTTTTCTGTCGTGTACTTCTGGGTGCGGTGGTTTCCTCACCTCGACTCATGGCCATGATCACCATTTTACTCATCTGGGCCTCGATATATACTGAGACAGCATTCATGGATGGTTCAGAAAGAATCTGACGCCGTGCTAGTAGCCATGTTCCATGCTGCCTGGACGAATCACCTACGTCTCCCGTCCAAAGCCTGTAAGCTGTTGTCTGCTCTCGCATTCCTGCAGGCACAATGACGTTATGTCATTGACCTCATGGTGTTTCCCGGAGTGTCTCTGGCAGGCTGGGGTGCCACTACAGTGGCACTTTTGCCTTGCTGGCTGTACTGCTGGCCTTGCACCAGTTTAAGCTTTTGTAGCAGGGCAGGCATATGCAGGCTCATACAGACAATATCACATTGGTAGGGACCATCAACCATTTGGTTGGTGTTCGCTTCCATTGCCTGTTACAACTTGCCCTCCATCTCCTCCTCTGGAGTCACTCGCGTTTGGAATCACTGCAAACCTGCTTGCATTCTCGATCAGCGATTTGTGCCTTGGGTTAGTCTGGCTACTCTCACGTGATCCTGAGGCCCAGACCTGGTTTTGTGCCAGAAGTACCCACTACGCCCTTTTGGGGTCAGGTGGTGAACTTGAAAGCGCTGCCTTTGGAGGGACCGACCCTTGAGTTGCGATTTCCTATATACGCCTCATGGAACGAGGAGCTTTCAGGAGCTCCGTGCAGCTCTTTGTTTGCTCCGGACCGGCGCAAAGTACCTTTCTAGCAGACTTTTGCTGTGTTGTGGTTTGGGTGACATCTATTACCTTTGCTAGATTTTTCAATCTTGCGTAGTGTTTTGGGTGACATCAGGTAATTCCGGGGGGCTGGGCGGGTGTCAATTTGTGGCACCATTCAACTGGTTCTGACCTTTTTCCAGTGTTTCCGGGGGGTTACATCTGGCTCCTGTTGCTTCACAGTTTTAGTTAGCGGAGTAACTGAAACTATGTTCGATAGAGGGCTTCCTTCACCCTCTTCGGATCCTGCTCCACAGTTTCTTCCCACCGTGTTCCTCTTACCCTTACTCTTTTCCATAGGGACCCCATGACATCAGTCAATGACGTGACGTCATAGTGATTGACTAAAAGGGAACATTCCCTGAAGGAGGGAATGGAGATGTTACGTCCCTCCTTCGACAAGGTCAGACTGGGGAGTCGGTTGCGATCGGTTTGCACGCCACCATCTTATGTACCCATATGTACAAATGTGGCCAATTCTCATTGGCGTTTTGTCCAAAGATCAAACTCGATTGGCCTCTCAGGTGGGATCCCATGACATCAGTCAATGATGCAACGTCTCTGTTCCCTTTTTCAGGGAACGAGGGTTACATAAATAACCAAGACATTTTTCTCTATTTTTGAATGCAGCCCAAGCACATTAGACTTCCAAAAAATCTTCATTTGTAAAATATTTATGTCTTTGGATTAGCCAATCAGAGGGAAGAGAGAGACATGAATAGAGACATGGTGCATGTCTGTGACACAAAATCCACAAAGTAATTCATCACGTTTATATTCTGAAAGGATTACATTTTCTTTTGTGTAAGGAGAGTACAATAGAAGGTTTAAAGCTATATTAAAGTTCAAATAAAATGAAGTTGTTTGAAAAATAAAAGCAATGTTTTTTAAATGTAATTTATTCTTATTTATTTTCAGATCAGCTGGGCTAAGAAAGAAGACATTGAGAAGGCTTAGAGGTGAAGAGCAGGCAGCGGACAAAAAGCAGACGTCACGGCGTGAGGACAGTGTCTTGGACCACACTTCCTCCAACAAATACTGCAACAGTCACACAGCTGGTTTTAACCAGGCCAGTTTGACCCCACTTTACCGTCTCAGGTGTGGAGAGCAATTTGGTGGCGACAGACAGGCATTACTGAGATCCTACTGTGCCCCTTGAGAGAAAACATCACTTTTATATTCACACCTGTTACCAAACCCCAGCAGATTAATTTATTATACTTTTTCTTTTGTAATCACTGACCAAACCCTCTCTCATGGGAGTAACATAGAGCCCGCCCAACACAGACACTCTTTTTCTCTCTTGCTTTCACACACACAAACTCACTCACGTCTGCGCCGTGTTCAGGATGCCCTCCTCCTCCAGCGTGATTAGCTGGGGAAGGACGCGGCTCTTGTGGTGATTGGAGGGGGAGCAGAGCGGAGCTTGGACCCATGTCGTGGAAGCGGAACTACTTTGCTTCAGGCAGCAGCGGGCTGCAGGGGATGTTTACCCCACGCACCATGACCTCCATCGCTCCCAGCAAAGGCCTGAGCAATGAGCCGGGTCAGAACAGCTGCTTCCTAAACAGTGCACTGCAGGTAGGACTGAAATTTGCTTTATTTCTGTATTGTTTATGGGTTTTTTCTTTTACAGATGCTGTTCACACAGGGTCCACACCAAGTGGCAAATGCAAGTAAAAATTGGCATTGAGGAGTAAACCGAACTGTTGGCAAAATAAAATTAGCAGGGTACCTGTGGATATGGGTAACCTGGGTGTGTCAGGGAATAACATTAGCATTTCCAGGACTTAAAATAATAAAGATATTTAAAAGAAATAATAATAAATAAAATAAAAAAACATAGAATTTTCACTGAAATGTAATTTTTTTTAAATGATGAATTGATGTTGACAATTGTAGATATTTATCAGCAACATGTCTTTTTTTCTAAATAAAAAAGTAGTTAAAAAGTCATGTTCTCCAAGGCTGAATTAATTTATTTGAAAATGCAGTAGAACAGTAATATTTTTTTACTGTTTAAAATAATCGTTATTATCTCTGCCGGACCTGGGACTCGAACCCATGACAAGTTACAAGGCCAACTCCCTATCCATTAGGCCACAACTGCCCCTGTTGTGTCTTTTTTAAATAGTTTAATAGTTCATATTTGAAAAAAATCACAATGTGTCTTTAAACTTTACCAGAGAAAAATAATATTCCATATGGCCTTCAAAATTCATTTGTTAATGTTTTAATAAATGCCTATTCAATTCTGTACGTTTTTTGTTTCCAGTTATTTAGACATAAAATTTTAATTTGGGATAAAAATTCAAACAGATTTCATAGGGCCCTTTACATGTTCTCATTCCACTCAGTTTTGGTAGTTATGGCGAAAGGTTCTTTCTTGGAGCTTGTGAACAGCTCAGGACAAATGTGATCGCTCACAGAAAAGTTGTTGCACAGTTGAAGCAGTATTAATATTCTGAGATGGCTGTAGAGTTCATTCAGAGTGTTATGGATTTCTCTCTCTTTCTCTCTTCCATTCTATCTTTTTCATGCTGCTGTATCTGATGTCACTGTTGGTCTCTGCCGGTCCCAGTTTAGCAGAGCTTTATCTGGGTCTTTCTTGTAGGCTGTCCTCACTTACACCAATCTGTCTGGCCAAACAGTCTGTCTGCTCATAAAATAAACATTCCTCTCTGTTACCTACCCAACATAGCCTAAGACACTCAAAAAGCCAATCGACTTCCACACGACATACTGAAAACAACATAGGTCTAGTTAATAGGTTCTTATATTACACACATATATATACATACACACTAGGTAACACTGTCATCTCATTTGCTTTAACTTAAAGTGCCCCTATTATGGGTAATGAAAGGTTCATATTTTAGTTTTTGGAGTCCCTAGCAACAGGTTGAGATGCCATGCATGGCCAAAAACAACACTTTATTGCCTTATAATATGCATTTATTTTGAACTTATTTGCTCAACAACACATAAATGATTCACTCAACAATTAATTTTTCCAAATCCATCGTTTGCTTGATGCTAATTTTGGTGATTGCTTTATCAACCATTACAGCCACTATGACATGAAATGAGACCAGTGTTTGTGAGGGCAGCGCTGCTTTGTTTAAACTTTACAGTGTTACAGAGGAAACCACTATTTTAACCACTCTAAAAGCAGCACGAAGTGGCAAAGAATAAATGAGCATTTTCATCCAAATAAAGGCAAAAAGACAGACCACTGCGCTGACAATATGCTAATGTTTTATGCTGACGTCAGCATTAAACAGCTTGTTTTAAAAATGACTTGTTTCAATGATACAGAGTTTTTTTTGAGAGACAGTAACTTTATACACAGTGCACTTTTTTAGATATAAAACTGTGCAGGATGTTTTCATTCACTTAGAAAGATCATTTTAAAAAGTCCATAATAAGGGCACTTTAATGTACTGCAATAATTAATTGCAAAAACTAAACAAATTAAAATAATAAAAAAAGTGTGTTTATTACACCGTAATACTGCACATGCCTAACCGAGGAAGATAGACTAAGAAGAATAAGTGAGGAAAAAAAGAAAGGACAGAAAAATGTTATCAAATCATAAAATTTTTATTCTCCCCACTTTAGAAGAATCCTTAATAATCACTTTATAGTCGCTGTTACAGCACTGGACAGGGATGAGGGAGCAGAATTATGCTGGAGGGTGTTTTTTCATTTTTCCTTTTTGTTCACTCGCAACTTACTTGAAAGAGCTAAATCAAATCATGGATCCAGTGAAGGCAAACTAACTTCTTATCAGAAGTTAGACGGATTCTATTAGCGAGGCCCCTCTAGATTAGCTCATCATGTGTGAGATACTGTAGAAATGCAGCTGATTCTCCAAAGGATCTTCTGCATCATGCGTCCTGAGTGTGCTGTTGTAAATGGGTTAACGTGGACCCTCTAGGGCGCTTCATTCAAAAGCCAACTCCAGCGCTATGGATCTGTTTGAGCTTTCTGAAATAAGAGAAGAGATGGATGTGCTCATTTTCAGCCGGATCAGGCCAGCCAGGTGCATGGGAGCAAAAGGTCAGAGCTTCATCTCACAGTAGAGACTTATTAATAGGCAATGAAAAATAAAAATGGGCTATTATACTAATCCTGTGGTCCGAACACGGTGCTGGAAAGAGGCTTGGATAAATGGACTTGTTTTGTATGTACTTGCTTTTTTTAATTTAAGAATTAAAGGGGTAGTTCACACCAAAATTAAAAATTGTCATCATTTACTTGCCCCCTCCTTTTATGTTCAGAAGAAGAAAGTAGCTTATTTGGGTTTGGAGCAAAGTGTGAAAAGTGAAGTGAAACACAAAAAGTAAAGTTTGGGGTCAAAAACAATTTTTGACCTCACTGACTTTCATTCTCATTTTTTCAAATATCTTCTGTGTTATGCTGAAGATAGAGTCATACAGGTTTGGGATAACATGAGGGTGAGTTCATTTATGGGGGAGCTAGAGTCTGCTGTTATTGGATGTTGCGAACTTACGAAGCTCTACCTAATATCAGTTTGGAAAGGGTCTCGACAGACTCCTCCAGAGATTAGGTGTTTAATTTAAGCTTGGAAGTTGAGATCTAAATTTCCCCCTTCGTGCACATTCTCATCCCACTGCGTCTTAAGTAACACGAAAGGCTCTTAATTTAGCAAGATTTTTTATTTTTTTGCTCTGAAAACTAGAAGAGCTTCAGTTGAGAGCCCAGGGCATACTTTACAGGATCCTGAGATAACCTTGCTGAAATAATGAATACACTTTTTAATCATGTACTTATTATTGAGCGTCTAATCATATCTCATTTTTTCGTTTCATGAAGAGTCTAATCATATCTCATTTAAAAATGTCTGCAGAAGTACCAAAACTACTGCAGGGTCATTCAGTGAAATGGGTTCTTTTTAGGGTTTTCTATATTCTGTTAGACAGATAATGTGTTTAAATGTTATTAAAGTTACATTGTGCCACCTAAAGCTAAATGAATTCAGCAGACATGCTTTAAACTGATCAAAGGTAACAGTAAAGACTTGGACATGGTTACACAAATGTCAGTGTTAAATACATGCTGTTTTTTTAAACTCTCTATTCATCAAATAATAAAATATGTAGCACAGTTTACACTAATATATTAAGCAGCACGGTTTTCGATGTTGATAATAATAAGAAATGTTTCTTGAGCAGCAAATCTGCATATTGAAATTGATTTGTGAAGGATCATGTGAGACTGGAGAAAAATTATAATAAATAAAATTATTGTTTTTACTCTATGTTATCAAAGAAATGTTGTCTAGGTGAGCATAAGTGATAAAAATATTAAAAAAATGTCTTTATCCCAAAGCTGATCAATTTGATGTGTTGTAATTTTGTAATGCTTTCAAAGAAGTGAAACTGCTAGTGTATATTATAAAGTATTTTTTAATAATACAGAGAATCTTTTATTTATATATTTTATTTTCATCTGTTTATTTTTTTGTAAAGATGCTATAACTGTGAGTGGATGCATGACACAACTGTGTGTCTCAAACTTGTTAGTTTGAAGCACAAATGGCTTTGTAAAATCTCCGCTTAGAGAGTCTAACAATACAGAAATAATTCCCTCTATATTTTTTTATAGACAACCTGTTTGTTTGAGTATTAAATGGGTAGATGGGGAACCATAACGAAACACATGTTTAGCCTAAAAACAGCCTCCAATATCACCTGCCCTGTTAGCATACCGTGGCATTTTTTTTCCTGTTTTTTATCTCTTTTTTTCCTTATTCAGCTGCCATTATTGCTGTTTTACACTGCACTGTCTGTGTTGCTTGTCTGCCGGAGCACCTGTTCTGAGAGTGTTGTGATTTTTCTCATTAGGACGAGAGCAATAAGCCGCTGTCCACATTAAGCCTTATCAGAGCTCATTTGAATAAACAGCCCGTGTCCTTGACTGAAGCGGGGCCGGGACTGCTGCCGGTAATTATCCCGGTCCACGCCACCTTTGTCTCCCCCCTGGCCCCGGGTCACATGGCTTCCCTTTCTTCATTAATTTATTTCCTCTGCCAGCCAACTTGATCAAATCCAGATTTTATGGTGATTGCGGCACTTAAAAAGCCATTTTTCATCTGTCTTCCCTCATACCAGCTGTGAACGCAATCATTACTGATAGAAATACCTTGAGATGAAAAAGAAATAATGGTGAAGAAAGACAGAGAGGAGCTAATGAGGCATGCCAATGTTTCTTTTACTCCTTCTTTTATTACTGAAACTGCAGGACAGGGTGGCTTCTTTCTTTCTTTTTTTCTTTTACATTGTTTCTTCATCCTCCCTTCTTTCCTTCTTTACCTCCCTACTGTTTTCCTTTTCTTTTAGTTTCCATTCTTCCTTTTTGTCCTTTATTTTTCTGTCCTTTTCTCACTTCCTTACTTATTTAATTTTGTTCCTCCATTCCTTTTTTATTCCTATTCACTTCCTCTTCCACTTCTTTTCTTATCTTAAATTTTTTCCTCCTTCCCTTTTGGTGTCATTTTCTTCCTTCATTCTATATTTTTCCTTCTTTGCTTCCCTCCTAATCGTCCTCCCTTTCATTTCTGTTCTTCAATTATCTTTCGATTTTCTCTCCTTTTTTTACATTTTAGGTTTTCCTTTTTCTTTTTTCACATTCTTCCTCTTTTCCTTTTATTTTCATTTAGTTTTTTTCACGGTGTCTGCTCTTCATTTGTTATTCCTCCTTTTTTGTGTACTCCTGTTCCTCATTTTCTTACATTTTTTTTAATTCCCTGATTTTTCCTTTCATTTAAAAAAAATCTTCCTTTTCTTTTTCTACCTTCCTCTTTTCCTTTCACTTGCATTTCACCTCTCTTGCACCTGCATCTCTCTTCTTCTTCTTTTTCATGTTTTTTTATTCTAATTCTCTCTTTCCTTCATTACTTCTCTCTGGTTTTCCTCTCCTTTTCTTTTCCATCATTCCATTCTTGCTTCCATTTCCAGTCCTTTTCTCCCTCCCTTCTTTCATTCCTTTTCGATTCTTTCATTTCTTTCTTGTTCTTTCTTGTTCATATAGTAAAAGTAGTTTAGTATGATAAGATGAATAAGTAGTCCAGCAGCAATGAAACATCCCATCCTGATGAGCTTTAATTGAGAAAGACAAGCATTACATGTAAACCTTTTGGGGAATGCTGGCTCAAGGATAAATATTATTCCATATTCATTTATGCTAATTTATGCTCTTTTTGTAAGACACACAGAGCTAAAAAAATACCAGTAAACAAAGACTGGATATGCATTTTCACATCTCTGCACAAGTTTTACCTTGGGTAACCTCAAAATTAACTGTGCTCAGAATGCAAGACTACCATGCTGCTTACTTTGCACTATATACTATGATACAGTATGCAGCAGCATGATAAACATTGTATGGCTTCATAAGTGAAATTGCTAAATGCATGAAATATATACAAAAATAGAAGTGGCACTACGTTGTTCTGAATAGTTGTTTATTGCGTGAAATAAGATTAGTAGCACCTATTAAACCAAAAGAACCATTTTTATCTTGTGTGCATGTGATGTTGCAGCATTTCACTGTACGCCAGAACAGCACAGCACATTGTAGTCTGGTGTGTGGTGTAATAACGTCTACGTCGTTATCTGACTCTCAAAATGTTGCAGCACGTGTAAAGACAGCTTTTGACAAAAACATAAATAAACCATAAATAGTTAACCTACGCTGCCGTATGTCTTGAGTGTGTTTGTTAAAAGGTCTACCTGTATTTAGCGTCAGTATCTGTCTGGAGCAGGGCTGAAGTCTAGCATGAAGCTGAAGTGTTTCTTTAATGTGACAAGCCAGGTGGGCCGTGATTTCCTGTGCACAAAGTTGCTGCATGCATAGAGCTAGAGGCAACGCAAACATCTGCAGGCACTGGCTTGTTTACAGTAGGGATTAATGGACTGGGTTGGAACTAGAAGCCGCATTGGAAGAGTCCCAGTGGGCCGTTGTAGCCTGACTGTTCCTGTCACACAGGAACCTTACCTAACCTTATCTGAGACGAAAGAGCATGGATACAGAAGAAACTGCATTGACAGCCTGTATTTATAATACATTATAAGGTTATTTTTAAGGCATTATGATGTATGCATAATGCATTACAAAAACCTTATAATGTGTTATAACATCTTATGAATAATCATAAAAACAATTATAATTACATTATTTACGTATCTGTGAACTTTTAAGAGTATGATTATTTATAACAATGAACAACATATTAAATGTACTTCATTTATAATAGACTATATCATATCTTGACATTGTTTATTTAAGACCTGCGCAGTACCTTACAACGTCTTGTGAGTGGTTAGTTGCTGAGTGTTATTTGAGTGTTTCCTGTGAGGCTAATATTGAGGATAATGCGAGCTAGTTGATACTTTCCACTGAAAAAAATGCAATTTTTATTATAGAAACCTAAGAGTATTAGTATAGGGTAGGTAGAATGTTCACATACTTGCAAAGTATCCAATACTCAGTATGTCTGTTGAACCATCAAAATAAAGTGTTAGCATATATTTGGCAGACACACTACTAATACTCTAATGAAGGCTGGTTGACATGTAGTTGCAGAGTTACTTATTAACAGCTGTCTAAAGGGTACAATCAAAACAATCAAACTGTATAATAAAAAATATATATATATATATATATATATATATATATATATAAATATATTCTATATAGTAAATATGTAGCAAATATATAGCAAATATATTTCACATTCATCTGGTTTGATATCTGATCTTATGGCTGTCTGAGAAAAAACTTACAAAGTAGCATTTGTCTGCTTTAAGTAGAATCATAAAATGGCAGGAAATGAGAATTATAATGCATTCTAACTATGAAAAATATAATCCATTTTAACTGAAGTGGATGAATCGTGCTCATTGTGTGTTATAAATGATATACTCCTAAACTAGAAATAAGTAAATAATATTATAATACATTAAAACTGTTCTTATGAATATTCATGAAATGATACAACATATTATAAAATAATTGTTATATATAAAATATATTTACAATGCATTTTGCATTTGTTATAATGCCTTAAGAATACACTTATAATGCATTATAAATACAGGCTTCATAGAAAGTGTTACCAAAATGGTTTTCTCCCTCCCTTCTTTCATTCAAGGGATGATGTACTGGGTGACTATGGTGGAACTCTTGTTACTGCAATTGTTCACTAATTTTGGATTAGCACGCAAACATTCAAACCCTGTAGAAGCTCTTCTGTGGAACATTTCCATGACATCCTTCATTCAGCTGACCATCAGTTGCCCGAGTCTTTCCCTTAGTGCCGTCTGGTCTGCTTGACTGGAGATCTGGTCTTGGGAAAGCGTCCTGACAGTCCTACCTCTCCTTAACCTTATAGAGGGGGTTGCAACCTGTCTCTTCTCCTCTCACACCTGTCACACGTCTGCAGAGGTGCAGTGACCCAGATTATAAGACCACGTTCCCTGTCAGTCGCCCCTTACCCTCGTGTGCCTGACAGCCTGTGTTGTTCTGCTGGTGGTAGACGGCTACCTCTCTCTGGAGGACAGGACGTGTGTGCTATAGTTGTCACCATCTTGTAACCTCCTGGAACACTACTGGTCTCGTAATAAAGAAATGATTTGTATTCAGAAAGTCAGGTTTTGTCAAACATTTATGTACTCTTTGGGGGAACAGAACATTTTTGTGGCCACATGAATATAGCTATTAGCTACACAAGTTATAGTAATACGTTATGTTGGGACTTTGGTGCTCATTTGGGAAGTTGTTCTTGTAGTCTAGTGTTGTATGTTATATATTCTGTGATCTTGATTGATTGATTTTGATCGTTTTTGTTTTGTTTTGTACCCACTTCTTTTTCGGTTAGCTTTGCATACCCACTTCTAAATCCCCTCTGATACGCATTCCGTGATGCCCTGCATTAACCAAATCATGACAGTCAACCACAAGAGTATAAATCAAATCGCATGTGATGTGAATTAATGCAAATATTGCAGACAAAATACAGTGGAGACAATGATACGGTCAGAATGCGCCGGCTTCTCTTTAAATATGATTGATGATTGCGCCTGCGCCTGCTTTGTTCCGAAAGTTATATAGATACTGCCTCTTTAAGTACAACTTTGAATGAAGTGAATGAATGAAACCTTTCATAACAGAGCCAATGCTCAAAATGTGCCGGACACTCCACTATGCGTTACTGGCACTTTACCGTAATAAAAAAAAACCGGCAAACAATAATCAGTTCATTATAAAATGAAAGAAGCAGTTTTTTGCACTCAAGAGGGTAGGAGTAAGGACGGAGGTCAGGGAGATCTAAGTAGGGTTAGGTGGAGAGAAGCAGGTCCTTGCCAGTGTCAGAATGTCAATGGAGTGGATATACAATGGAGCGGGTTGTCAAAGGAACGTGCAAGTGAGGAGTGTGCTTTTGAAGGGGAGCTTGATTGTAGGTGACCGGTGCAGAGGATCAGAATGCAGGCGATTAGGAATGTGCGAAGGAAGGTGTAGGCGATTGTGATGACCTAGATGGCTGAGACTCCCTGACAGTTATTCATAACCATAATTAAACCATATACCATATATTGCCTCGTTGTTTTCATATAATACATTTTTCGTCATGGAAACTGCAATGTTAAGTCAGATGCGTTGTGTTGGTGGTGAAATCACCAAAAATAAAACACATTAGTCTACAAATGTCAGTCAAAAATGTTTCACAGGATTATAAACGTATTACCTGAAATTGAAGCACCGGCTTCATCTCTGGCTTTTTTATTTTTCCTTTCTCTGCGCCGGGTTGCACTGATGCCTTTTCCCTGATTGAGCCTAGTTGTCCATCGATTATGATTATTTGTATTTAGCCGCAACATGCCGGCGCAGATGCGGGAACTTCACTGCTTTCATCATAAAATACATTTTTTCTTTATAATTTGCCTATAGATGATATGTATGTTCATGTTTAGATTTTTATGTTTATGTATATATTTTTAATAATATAAAATGAAAGTTCTTTTTTTTTTTTTTTTGAGAAACTGGGATGGTGCCCCCCAGGTGCCCTACACAGACTGCGTACTCTGTGTATAGGGAGCAGCAGTACTGGCTATACCCCCCACCTTCATTAGCCTGGCCCACCTGGAATATCACTTGGCCCGCTCTGCGTCTCGTAGTATCTGGAGCCGGGGCTGTATAGAACATAAAGTATTATAACTTTTAATTTAAGGGAACTTATTCTCAAGTATAAACCCAAATTTGGCTGTGACTTCAGCGTACTTTGTTATATACTGCATAGTGCATATAGTAATATAGTGATTATACTGTCTTTTTCAATATTCGCTCTTTCTGTTTGAATAAGCTGTGTAAAACTTTCTCATTGTCTTCAAGACTGTGGGCAGAATGGAATGTACCACCTTTATAAATATTGAAACTCCCTTGAAATATTATATCTGTAGGAGGTCTGTTTTCTTTGAAAAAAACCCTTAACAAGCATGTAATATTTGCCTTGGCTTGTTTCCATAGTGGTGAGGTACAGTACTCTATTAGTATAGTTCAAACGTTAGGATGAAACAATGGGAGAGAGGGCGAGAGAACTCGATATGACTTTACAAAGAGAAAAGAAGAGTTCATTAGGACCACTTCTTTTACAACTCCCACAAAATTAATCACACACGCAACGACCTAACAGAATGTCTGTCATATTAATTACTGCCCCGAGGGCTGAGGAGAGAAATGAGAATGTGGCCAGCAGGCTTGATCAGGTAGCAGATGCTTGGAGACACTTCAGAGCCGAAGGACATAAAAAGACCCTCTCTCTCATTTTCGTCCTTGTGCTGGCCCAATTCTTACAGCTATGTTCATTTTTCAGTGCCCCCTTCAAACGTTTACAAATTGTCTTCTGGATGCTGTCCGCTTCGCAGCTTTTAATAATTACTGACAGGCTGTGCTTGCCTAATTTTTCCCATTCCATAGAATGTTTGCTTTATTTCATTTAAATTTTTTATATTTTATTTTATTTTTTACATTTTTTTTATTTTATTATTTGATTTTATTTTGCATTATGAATATCATATATAGCCTTTTTAACAGTATTTTAAGTTCATTTTGAAACCAAATCAATATTCAGCCACAAAGCAGTTGAAAGAGAATAAACAATATGGATGAATTGGTTCAGTTTTGTTTATGATTTAAAAAATCACTTCTTAAAATAAATAAGTGTTTTAAATGAATTGCTTGAGTGAGTGATTCACTGACTCTCCCGTCACCATTAGGCATATCGATTCTATGATTCTTTTCAGTCAGTGAAAATATTGACACAAATTTTAGAAACTGCTGAGACACTTCAATGCAACATATATATTTATTAAATAAGCAGTCTGTGATTCAGTTCAATAAATGATTTGGCTGATTCAAACAAATCTTTTGGAACTACTGGTTAGGATTTGCCTGTTGGTTGGAATTTTTTGTTTTGATTCAGAATCAGTTAGTATTTTTACATTTCTGCATTTTTATCGATTGTTGATCACATTATTCTAAAAATGCAGCACTCTAATTTAGAAAATACTTATAGACTTTGCATTTCATTTTGTATTCTTTTTGCATTGCACTCTCACATTTTTAAGTGTTAAAAAACATTCTGTGCGAATGGCCTTACTTGCTTGTGAATTGGTCAGTGGTTGCATTGCAGTTTATTGAGGAAATGAGGAACACGCAACAGAAAGACGGTATAGTTCAGTAAAGTCTTTTTATTAAGTCACATCCAATACACACAGCAAACTCAGATTCTTAAGTAAAACATAACTTCTTTTGTTGTGGTGTTGAAGATGCAGCAGTGCAGAAAACATTCATAATTTATCCGTGTCACTGGAATTGAGGTATGTATGTAGGTTTAAATTAACCTTTGACTGAAGACCTAAGACGCTTTTCCTTTTCTGCGTCGTGCTGCAAACTCACATTCCTCTCAGGAGTCGGGGATGATCGATTGGTCACTGGTGTTGGACGGGAGGGGTACGGTGGTGCGTGTGCATCTGTCACTCTGAGTCATCCCGGCCTGCCCACATGGGATTCACACATAAACACACACACACACACACACTGCTCGACGCAGCCCCTCGCCTACTCAGACTTCATAGCATCAGAGCCCTCTCCGCAGGGCTGCTGACGGAGAGTGTAATTTATCACTGTGCTTAAAGTTGTCTCTGTTTGCGTGAGATTCTGGCCGTATTTTCACCATGTAAAGCTGGGGCCCACACTGCAGAAAACTGCATATTTGCAGTAACTGTGCTTGACTCTGCAGTAAAATACTGAGGCATAAATAACACTTTTTTCTTTATTATACACTGAAATGCTTTTTTTTCTCCATCATTTGTTACCAATTACATAGAAAATATTTAATGAAATCACAGAAAAAATGTTGTTAGTCATTGTGTCAGGGGTTGTCTGTGCATGTAACAGGCAGAGACGTGAATCGTAGGGTTCAACATTGACTTTACTAAAACACTTCCAAAATACACTTACAAACACAGAAACACAAAGTAAACACAAAGACGGAGCCACAATACAAGACAGAATAGACTGGGCTTAAATACACTAGGGAAGATGCAGGACAGTCTCATTAACTTAACAAGAACAGGAACAAGATCAAATACTAAATACTAAAACAAAACCAAAACTAACTTGTGACAAGGGCGTGAGACATTGTTTCTACAGTTATTCAATAATTATTTCAAAATTCTTTTAAATATGCACCAATCAAATCCAGAAGTTATGTTTTATGAATTTAAGTTTTTTAGTTAATTTTTTAACTAGTTGCTTATTAGCATGCATATTACTAAAAGATTAGCTGTTTATTAGTACTAATTAAACACATATTAATCCCTTATTCCATGTGACCTTATTCTACATCCCTAATCCTTCACAACACCTAAACTTAACTATCATACTAACTATTAATAAACGACAAATTAGGATTTTTTTGAGGGAAAGGTTGTAGTTAATAAGTGAATAAGTGTTCCCTGTTCTAAAGTGTTAACAGAAAATTAATACCTTTTACATTAATATTGTTCTGTATAAAGTTATAATGGCAAGTACAGTAGCTCAGCAAAACCTCAAGTTGCATTCATTGTTGACCCTATGCACCAATTTACCTTATTAACACTATGATTTAACTTAAAGGAGTCATACAAAGCCAATTTTCCACAGGCTAATATGATTCTTAAAGGTCTTAATGGAAAGTTTGTAATATAGTTTGTTTTTAAATTTGTAAAAGATTTTACCCTGTCATAAACAGCTCTTTAGAAATCACTCTGTTCTGTGTACTTCCCCTTTAAATCTTCACGAGCTCC
>JAUMHI010000053.1:9623594-9643111 GCA_032359435.1 Enteromius unitaeniatus | reverse complement strand
TGGGTCTGAGGTAAGACACCAGTTCAGTCTGTGTGACACACTGCTGTCAATCAACTATTGTGGGAGTGGCCTCTGTCGGTGTGACGCCATGCATTTGAGAATGGCTTGATTTCAGAACGGGCAACATATTTTTATTAAATTAAAAGAAAACTATTTATCATTGTAAGGTGTTTGTGATTTAATGCGCAGAAACAGCAAGTAAATTTCACAATTAATTACTAATAAATAGAAAATAATCTCATTGAATTAAATGTGAAATATTTAAGTAGAAAGAATGAAAAAGTATTTTATTCTAAAGATTTATTCTTCAATAATCATTGTTGCATTTACCATTTTGAAAAATAATTCTCTGAACGCTTTTGAGTGATTCTGAAAAAAATTGCGAAAACTTGAATTGATTTATTGACAGTTTGAACTGATTTACACAAATAAATCAAACTTACCCTAATATAGTTTTTAATATTGACATTTAAATCAAAACGTTATTAAAATGTCTTATTTGATTTTTGATGTAAAACACCCTGCCCTACAATTTTTTTGTGTGTGTTGTGTGTGTTTTTTTTTTTCCCTTACATTCTCTCACATGCCCTCTCTGCAACTGTGGTACTGACTGCCGGTCCTCACCCATATCCACTCAGCTCATTGTTCAGCGGGTAGCCGATTCATCACTACTAAATAAAATAAGGAAGGGGAGATAAAAGCGCATACGCCAGCACCAGAATGCAATCTGTCATCCTCCAACGTCTCTCCTCTCACTCCTTCAGCTCTGCTAAGCTCCTCTCTTTTAGCTGGAGCCCTTAAATTCAGCCTCACTCCTTTGAAGTGCGTCGCTAAAGGTGCTGTTTGAGAGCCCTGAACCGGTCTTTCTTAGAGTCTGCGAGTGTGAGCTTGGTTCAGGCCCATTTAATAGTGGATTGGAATGAAATAGGGTCTGTGCTTAATCTGCTTAAGCCTGATCTCATGTTCTTGCGCTATTAGGCACACAACTAACATCATCACTTATATGCCTTTTCCAGCCTTTCCTGCGTGTATCCTAGTGATTTAGTGCCCTTGGATTTGACCCCTTGATCTTTTTCATCTTCATCTTAACCCCCCACCCCTGCCAGACATAAGATCAGGACAGAAAATAAGATCAGGATATGTTGCAAGCCAGATTCAAACTAGAGCAAGCACCAGCTGACAAGGTGGAAGTTTCACCTATGCTTTATAAATCTGACCATTTAAAGGAAATTTCCTCACTCAGTATATTCCAAAGAAAATGTTTTTTTGTTTTTGTAATAATAAAACTTTTTAAATAATGGAAATTAATTAGCATTTATTTGCTAGTTTGCATTATAGTCCCTATATTTTTTAATTAAGTAATTTGTATAGTGCTTTTCAGAAGACATAAATTGATTCAAAGCAGGTTTACGGGAAGTTATATTATAAGAAATTCATGCAGTAAAGTGAAAGTATTTTAATAAGATATCTAATTTACCTTTTATTCTCTCTTTATTTAATCATAGTTAGTCAAGTTGTGTCATATGTACAGCACTTTTCAGAATACATATTGTTTCAAAGAAGCTTTGCAGGAAGTTGTATTGCATCAAAGACATACTGTAGTCCCTACTGAACATTAAATCATGCAAATTGGCTTTTATATCAGTATATTAGACAACATATGAAACTCTTACATCAGTTTTCGAGAGCATTATGCTATGTGCATACATACAGTTAGACTAAACACAAATTGGTTTGTTATTTATGTTTTTGCACCCGTGTTTTAGTAATGTTTTGTTACTTTGAGAGCATATTATACAATAACAATAAAGTGACTTGCATGTAACAGCATGCAACGTTTTATTTTTATTTTCGAGAGATAAAGTGAGAGAGTTAAAATGAGCAAAAAGCAAGGGCAGGCAGGTCGGAACACACGAGCGCAGAGCTCTTTGAGGATGTACTGAGAGGAAACCAGGCCAGGCTTAAGAGCTGCAGAGACTAGCAGCAAATCTGCCCTGAGACTGAACTGACAATCACGTAGTGCTGCCACAGGGCTTTTGGGAACAGAAAAGAAAGCTGAGACTCCAGTGCTTTGCTTTGTTTGTGTGTGCATGTTAAAATATGTTTATATGTGTAGTTTGAGTGCAAATGAGGAAGCCATTCGATGCTTGTTAAGGATTGGGGTGTAATGTCTTATGTAGTCCATTTTGAGGGCATAATCTGTCTTCGAGCTGACTCTAGGTACTGTATAGACCCGAAGGATCATTTCATAACACTAAATTGGGTGCTTGAAAAGATTGTGAATGTTAGAAGGAGAGGGAGATAAAGAAGAAAAAAAGCATTATATAATCCCTTTCCACATATTTAGCCCAATCAAAGGGGCTTTAGTGTTCTTTGTTCCTCGGACCTAATGCAGATGCTTTGTGTATTAGTTATGAAACACATCTATTTATTTTTCGCCAGTCTCAGGGGAGTCCTGCACTTAGCGATTTGTTTGTGATTATTTCCGTTTGTTTGTCTCTGCCTTTTTTCAGAGGAGAGTAGCTGCGGGTTAGAGCCAGACACACAGGTTGATGCGATGGTTCGCTGCAGCACAGGGGCAGCAAATGTGTTGCTGCATGAGGAACCCCAGCAGGTTGCTATAGATTTCTGTCATTACACACCCTGCGTCCAAATATACAAAAAGGAATATGTCAAATACTGTAGGATGTTAGAATGCTCTGTGTTTATGATATCGGTGAACACTGCGTCAGCTTGAAGGATTATATAGTGTGTAACCAGCTGACACTTTGCTGTTCGATTAAGCCATGGAAATTGAGAAACTGCAATTGATGGTTACTGCCATGGTCAAAGTGTGCATTCACAGGTTTAAAAACAATGTGGCATATCATATATTTTGTATTATTTTTTATTTGTATTAATCTCGTCAGAACCCAGGGGCCTGTTTCATAAAACAAGCTTACCAAACAAACCAGTTTTATTTTAGTTAGTGTGACTTATTGTCAGATGTTTTGGTTTAAAATGAGTCAGACTAAATGAAATAAGTATGGCTTGTTTGGTGAACTTGTTTTATGAAACAGGCCCTTGGTAGTTATTGTTTTGTTTTTTTCTTCGAACATATTTGTCTTTTTTTTTTTTTTGCTTTTTTTTTTGCTTTGCTTTTCTTCGGCTTATTTTGGTTGGGTTTGGTTGGATGGGTTGGTTTGTGGTGTAACATCTATAATCTACTATCATTTTAGATTCATTAAATAAATAAAAAATGATCCAACCAAAAAAAAACTAACAAAAAAAACCGTTGTCCTGCTTTATTTCCCACTGAAAAACGTTCTAGGATAACAATTCCTATAACATTTTGTGTTTAATACTCCAACTGGAAATATATGTGCTTTAACAATGACCAAAAATACTTGAGGATTGACCGTACAGTGCCCTCAGTTCCCAAACTGAGTGTGGCATTCCTGCATTGTTAGCAGATAGAACTGATTTCCACACAGTGAGATTTTGCAGCTTTTCTGCATTGTTGTGTTTTTTTTTTTTGCTTTACTGAAGAACAATGCTGATCTGTTATGTGTGTGGTCTGCGTGTGTGCATAAACCGGGTTTTGGATGATGATGATGTTATGGGTTTGTTTTCGGGCCCAGTTGGCAATGGTGGAAGCATTAGGAACGGATAAAGCTTTGATCATTGGTGAGGTGTGTCTGTGTGTTTGGGTCCAGATGGTTGCTTGCGGGTAAAGGTGCAGTCTCGCTGTTTGTTCCACTTTAGTTCTGCAGTTTCTCTACGTCTCACTCTATATGATGAGTGTGAGTCATGCCCAGGGCAAGTGAACTCCAAACAACTCTGATCCACAGCGTGTACCGCATGTTCGGTCTTGGTAATTCATAGCTCCATATCTCTGCAGCAATCTCCCCCTCTGCGCTCCACACACCCTCTTATTCTTACGCATTTCTCCATCTCTCTCTCTCTCTCTTTCTCTCTCTCACTCTATCTTCCCCCCTCCCCTTCCTTCGCTCCATCTCTCTTCCTCATGTGCGATCGCACCTCTCTCTTCCAGACAGTTTGTGTCCTCACATCTCTGTTTCTTGCCGTCTTCCGCTCCATCCTGCCTCCTCTCCGCGTTACCTCTCGTTTTACCGGGAGCCGGAGCCTGGACAGCCACTGGAAGTGCTGGATTCCTGGTCTGCCGAGAGGATTAAGTGGAGTGGACAGCTGGTAGATGATCAGAGTGAGAGCAGCAGCCAGGACTGGCTAGTATTTATTGAGAGGATTGGAAGATTGTGCAGATATTGGCCAAGCTCTGCGGGACGGGGCCAGGAAGCCTCTGGGCTGTTTTGTGTAATGTGAAAACCTGCCCTGAGGGTGAGTGAGAGCCGAAGTGTGTCATCTTTTCGATGTTAAATGACTTAATGCTATCCCAGCTTCCTGCGCGGAGTCAACTAAGAAAGTAATTTTCCCCCCAAAAAGTGGAGGCTGTGTTCAGTGTTTTGTTTGCATGGGTGTGATAAAAAGCCAGACTAACGAAGTTTGGGATGGAATGGGACCTTTTTGTTAGTTGTAAACAATGGAAACCTGGAATCTGTTTGAAAACTGTCTTTTCTTTTTGATGCCGTTGCATGACTCTTCAGTATTGCACTTGAAGTTTTGTAAAATATTGGTTTTTGCTAGTTCTGCTGGGTAGCATTTGTCCGTTCTACTTTGGTGATGGTCTGGCATGTGGACTAGCGTGAGGTGCACCACCAAAAAATAGTGGTCAACCACCATGGTGTTTCTGGTGAAGCTAGAAAGCCAATGACATCTTGCTGGTGATGTTAGATTTTACTGTAAATCTCCATCCAAAACACAACATGCTGGTATTTTCAACAGGAATTTTCTCTGGAAAATCTGTGCAGTTTATGACATGTTTGTTTTTATGGTCACTTAAAAGTTGAGTTTCACCAGTTGACTTAACCCTTCTGTTCTCTTGACCACAGGTCCTTTGGCATCTCGACATCTTCCGCCGAAGCTTCCGGCAACTGAACACCCACAAGTGCATGGAGGACTCGTGCATCTTCTGCGCTCTGAAGGTGAGTGTTGCCAGGTGCTTTCTAAAAAAAGGCCGGGTTGTGCATGCCACTTCAAGAGCTGCTACTTTTTCAGAAAAGTAGCTTGAGGCTTCTCCTAGAGTGCCCAGGCTGCTCTTCTAATGATCCAGCTAGGTGAGGGTAGAGGCTGCTTGGACTAATTGACTTCTTCGCTGACCTTACTGTAGCACAGGAACAGAATGAAAATGAGATTCTCCACATCAAGAGCTCTCTGTCGCTCTTTTTCGAGGAAGTCTTTTTAATTTCCTGCCTGGAGGCTGATAGAGATGGGAGGAGAAGGAGGAGGAGAGAGAGAGATATATGCTAGGAAAAGCAACTCAGTTTCTTTTTAAATAACAAGCAAAGGCTTCTCACTCAAACAATATCCTGTTCTCTAGTTGCCCTCAGGCTAAAAGTAGCTGTGCTATTTAAAGGTGTCACATACCAGTGAGAAGTCACAAAACTGACATATTTCTTTAAGAGGCTCCTTGTTTTGTGTTAAAAGAAATCTTTGCCGTCAGATTTGTACTTGGCCATTTGTTTCCAAAAATACCAACGCTTATTGTTGGCTGAGTTTGCGCTGAAGAGAAAAGAAGAGGTACAAATAGCCTGATAGATTGAAATGTCTTTTTCTTTCTCTACTTTGTGTCTGGTCTAATCTTATTCTGGTGTTGGGTGATTTACCTCTTTATTTTATATCCAGGCGTCTCTCTGAACTGAACACTTGGTTCTTCTGCTGATGCATAAGTTCTGCACTGTTTCCACAGCTACCTGTTACCTTGGCTACTCTGTGCTCTAATGGCCCATTTTCACTCCCATGTGACGCAATAAAGGCAGTCAGTGCCTCTTGGTGTTGGTTTCCTTGGAGTTGGTTTTCTTTAGTTGTGAGATTCTGCTGTGGAATTGTGTCAAATTGAGATGAACACATACTGCTGTTCTATGAGGATCAAGGAGCTGTATGGTCCTTAGTCTTTATTGTTTATGCATTTGGGTCTGGGTAATGGATGGATGGCAGGGTAAATAGTTAGTAGGTATTTAGGTAGCCTAGATGATAAAGTGATAAGAGTCCTGATGACGTTGTCTGGGTTTGTTTTGCAGTTTTTAAGATGACTAACAAAAGGAGTTTCTCAGTGACCTGTTTAATTATGTAATGGATTGATAGATGGATGGAAGGGTAGACATATAGATAGACGGACAGATGGCTCGATAAGTGGATAGGCTAGATGCATGGATAAATGGATGAACAGATAGAATCTCATAGCTGTGTGTTCTTGTCCAGTTTTCTCTTGGCTACTTTGTTGATGTGAAACACAAACAAGCTTGTGTGAAATCCATCACAGTGATTGAAATGTGCTCTCTCTCTCTCTCTCTCTCTCTCTCTCTAAATGAAGTGTGTGTGAAGTGCTGAGGCATTAGAAATGACACTGCCGTGGTTACACAGAGCCATATCATGAGAATGCTCCCACATATTTACATTTATATTTATTCATTTTGCAGACGCTTTTATCCAAAACAACAAGCAAATTAGTCATACAGAGGCAAAAACAACTTAGGAAGTGCTCATAATACCGTACAACAGGTAATCTTCAAATAAGTGCAGGCTAGAAAGGGAAAGAAAGAGTAGGGTTAACTTCTTTCTTTTTTTTCATATTTACCAGGATTTATGAGCGTTCACCAGGAACTGTTATTCCCGTCCTTTTCTGCTCTTCCATTCTTTCATCGGCACTCACACTCTCGCAATTTCTCTCTCGCTCTTGTTTTCTCACTGTATTAAACCTGTTCTTAAATTTAGCTCCATTCCTATTCACTGTTAAACCATTCGGGACTAAATGATATCATCCAGGTGATGTATTCAGAACAAAACAGACATGGAAAAAGACCTTTAATTTTAATCAAGTCCACACAAACAAGCTGTAAGCCTCCATTATGTTTTGAAAGGAAAAAAGAATGGCTGTGCTTCTCGAAAGTAATTTGTCTCGCAGTACCTGAAATGACAAATGTTGTTGAGTTGACTGCGTCATTTTTCAGCACGGCATTGGTCTTTCCTCTTAAAAACACGATGGCATTCTTCTCTTCAGGCCTTATTATGAAGCCTTGCTCTGTTGGAAAGCTCAATGCCTGACTTTGAGGCAGATTCCTGTCCCTCGGGTCTTGCCCTGAGCTCTTTTCCTGCCGACCGTTGGCATGGGATCTCATGTGGCTCTAGCTGTCCCCCCGCTATAGCCTTGACTGGCATGCGTTACGTCACCATTCTCATTTCTAATGGAGAAACGTTAGTTTCGGCCCATCGGTTCTGAGAGTTCCTCACGCATGCCGCCCGCCAGCCGCCTGCTTGCCAGCCATGTTATTGAAATTTAATGATCTAACGCTACTAATGAGTGCTGAAATATGCCCTCACCACACCGTTCCATTCTGGATACCGCTGAATTTTTCAAATGTGTTTATTTGAAAGCGTTCTCACTGTGGGGAATATCATGTTCATTTACTGAGATGCAAATTCGCTGACGGGTACGAAGATGAAAAAAATCATTGATTGCTTGCAGAAGTATGCACAAATAACAATATTATTTACTGATTGCCCTTTTTGATTGCATTGCATTTTCAACCTAAAAATTAGTTGTTAATTATTGGTATTTTGTCTCTTTCTGAGTGACATTTTGACTTCAGTTTAAAGGTTTGGGTTGGTTAGTTTTTTTTATGTTTTTGAAAGTCTCTGTATCTGTTTGATCTACACTGCCCTCCAAAAGTTTGAAAAAGTTGGGGTTTTGGACAATATTGGCATGCATCTTTTTTAGTTTGTGATAGTTTTGCACTGATAAGGGACAACACAAAATACGAAAACATATATTATTACATTAACAGTTTATACATAGACAATACTCTAAAAAAATATCTACTATTGGCAGCTATTACAGCTCTGCATAATCTGGGCATCCAAACTGTCAGTTTATTCAAACATTGACTTGATATATTACCCCAAGCCTCTTGAAATGATTGCCCAAAGATAATTCACTCTGGTTGGACACTTCTTACGAACTTCAATGTCCAGTTCCTCCCACACTAGCTCTATTGGGTTGAGGTCCATTATTATGTAATCAAGATGAAAAGTATTATTGCTGGTCTATGTCAAGTTACTTTAATGTATTTGCATCAAAAAATGAAAAGGCTTTATGCTGTATCACCCAAAACCACACTTTGCCAGGGGTGTTCCCAAGGGGTGTTCCCAAACTTTTGGAGAGAAGTGTACAAATATGCTTTTTTCTCTGTTTGAATATATTTTTAATTGTTACTCGTATCTGTGATGGCAAAGCTATGATAATTACTTGTTTGATTTAACAGTAAACGATTATGTGAAATGATTTGTGCGTAACTCAGTAAAAGTTAATTAATTATTAATAATTTAAAACAAACTGATGGCCATATTATGAATTTAAAACTCATTTAGTGCACATGTAGGTGCCTAAGAAGAGAATATGAATCGACAAACAAACTCAACTGTGGTTAATAAAGTTGAATTCGGTGTTCTTGTGCTAGTAAATAATTTGAATGGACTGACCATATTTTAAGCCTACATTGTTTGTCAACAGAGATGCTTCATGTCACAGAGGCCATAGTGTGACATTGGGTGGCAAGGGCCCACATTACTGCAACTTCACAAGGTGTGATAGTGCCTTGAGGTTGGTGACCTCTACAGACTATCAGCCCCACTGAGGAACTGCAGTGCTGGAGGCAACAAACACACATACACACATTCGCACAAACAAAATAAATGCAAAGTCACAGTCACTCACACAAGCCGCCACCTCTATTACAATGATGTTTCCTATTATAGAAGCTCCAGTGACACCTCTATGTTTGTGCCGTTTTATGTAGTGAGAGCCAGTGATTGAGTTAAACCCAATTACAAACTCATAATCAGCATGAGATTCAATCCCTCTGCAATTTGAAAACTGAGCCTGGGGAGTGTTTAATATTAATATATTTACGTGCGTCACAAGATTGCTGCTCCTGTGAGGGTGTGTGTGCATGTGTGTACTCATTGCCCTTGTGAGTTTTGAGCAGTGCAGATGATATGTGTCACTGCTGAGGACTGTGTCTTGTGTCTTTGAGTGGAGGTTAATGTCTCATTTCACAGGCTACGCCTCAGGGCTCGCAGCTGACAACATGGTCTCTGGTGGTTTGTGTGTGTATGTGTATGTATGCATATGACTGGACATGCATGTTTTGAGTATAGCCAGGCCAGTTGGGTTCCTTGTCCTTGTATGAGCTGAAAAGGACTTTACATCCCACACTTTACATCACTGTCACACTGCTATTACACACATGGACCACTTAACTCTCAAATGGGATTCCCCATATAATATAATATAAAGGAAGTTTAGCTAGATGAATGTCCTTATTGGCCTAGTGGTTTATGTGTGTCAGTTTTGGTTAGCTAGCTATTTGGCCTATAAAAAGCAACCATTGCGTCCCAAATCAAATACTTCTCTACTATATAGTATACACAAAATGGTACACTTAAAGAGTATAATGATTTTAACATGGCAAATGTAGTATGTTCTAGGTTTTCGATGACTTCCAAGTAAGTTCGAAATTCAAATGTAGTACCCACTCAGACGTGATTTCAGACACGAAACAGGCTTTGAAGTGAAGCTGGTTGACTGGGCTAGTTTTGCTTGTTAAACTGGGCTGGGAGTGAACTAATCACTGGATTTGTGAAGATTTTTCAGTTCGGTTGCATCATGTCTTTCAAAGAAACTTTTGTAAGGCAAGTATCAGGTTAACTAGAGCATGAGTCACTTTGATTTTCATTTATTTTTGTAAAATAATGTTAAGGTTGGTCTTTTAGCCGATTTTAGAGGGGTTTTGGTCACTCTTTAGCTAGGTTAGACCAGCTTGGCAAGGACGATAATAGTCCAGACAAACCAAACCATCATCAAAGAATTAGTAACAACAAAAGCCGATACATGTTGCCTGTGTCTCTGGCGATAAGTTGTGCTTGAATGCACCACTAAGACTAATAATAATGCACTAATAAAAAAAAAATCCTCCATACCAGCAGGTATGCAGTACTTTGGCTTCATCATTTAAAACTGGAAGCTAGGACTGCAAATGTACTGTAGATAAAGCAGAGTTTGCTGGATTTTGTCACTTCCGTTTGTCTTATTTGCTGCTTTGCTGAGAATAGCCCACCAGAGTGATCTCTAATGGGCTTCACTGCTTACATGTTCAATCTGCTGAAAAAAAAAACACTGATGGCAGTCCAACAGTGTGGAGCAGACCTCAATAAGGAGACTGAAATACTCTAAACGTCGGCCCAACAGTTGGCTTTCAGCCTTGAAGGATTAGTTCACTTCAGATTTCCTGATCATTTATGCACCACTATGTCATTGTTCATGTTCGTGTCTTTTTTCAGCTAAAAAGGTTCTTGAGGAAATCTTTCCAGGATTATTTCCATATAGTGGACTTCAGTGGGGATCAACAGGTTGAAGGACCAAATTGCATTTTCAACACAGTTTTAAAGGGCTCCCATCCAAGGAATCGGGGCCTTTTCTAGCAAAACAATCAGCCATGTTTTGCATCGCAGAGCAAGTTTAAGAAGAACATTTGTAATAAAAAATATATACATTTTTCATTTCTTTTTTTCTAGATTGTTTTGCTAAAAAGACCTTGTTCCTTGGCTGGGATCATGTAGAGCATTAACTGAACCTTTAAAACCAGCTTAAACTAGCAAACAGTTTTGGCTGGTTTAAGCACTTTTTCAGTGGCTTTATTACTGTACTTTTGGATGAACAGAAATTCTGATTACAAAGTCTATGCATATTTCCAGTTGTTTCTTTAAAGTTTTCAACACAGACCAGCACTGACAATTCAGAGAAAGCAAAACGAATGATGGGTTGAGTTTGTCAGTCTGCCGCACACATGTCTAAGAACAAGAAAGTGCAAAGAAACTAGTGTCTCAAACTTTGAGGAGTTTTCTTTTAAGTAAAGTATATTCTGCTACATCAGATCTGAGCACAGAGTTTGTCGTGAGCATATAAAGGTGTATGCAGCCGCCCGCTCACTCTGAGGAGAGCAGAACAGAGCTGCAGTTCGGTTGAGCACTGATTGCCCGAGTGATATATTTGCTGCGTACACACACCAGACTTCCATTTGGCCCTTATCTGTCCTGAGTGTTTCATCAGCTCAGAGAGAGAGAGAGAGATGGGGAAAGAAGAGGACATTAAAATATGTCCATAGGCGAAAATCACTCCAGGCTCTTAGCTAGGCTGAACAGTGTGTGATTAGAGCTGCATGGGGAAATGATGCAGTGGCTGAATTTTCCTCTCATCGAGTTTCCTCAGTGGGGTACATAACCCTCTATGTCTGTCCCTCCCACTCTTTCTCTCATTTTCTTCCACCCTCCCTCCATCCTTTTTCTTTCTCTCCTTGGCGCAGTGCAGTCAGCACACTGCATTACCTGTTCTAAAGCCACCGGCCCGTCCCGCTCAGGGGAAAACCCCCATTCCACCTCCATATATATATATAGGGGGGCTGCCTTGGGCAGTGTGCCCACTGCATATATGAGGGTTTTAAAACTGCAGTGTGTGTGTGTGTGTGTGTGTGTGTTTGCAGCCGCAGCAAATATTTGCCTTTGCACTATGAGTTTCGCCCGAGTCCATTTGTTCAGCTTATCAGGATGTCCTCTGGTGAGAGAGCATTGTGTTGCAGTCATTGTTCATTGGTTTCAATAACTGTGCCAATACTGATGGACAGGAGAATAGATTCTACCGCAGGCTTTTAGGACTCTGCGTTTGTTTGAATGTTCACTGCTAATGAGCTCAGTGTCTTACTCAGATGTTTTCCAACTACTGCTACAGGTACCAGCTTGTCCAATCAAATGAGTAGAGTGAGACTCCACAAAATGTTGTGAGGAAGTTTGATTGTATGGCTGTTTTGTGATGAGCTGTATTACCGTCCGAGTAATAATAGCATTTGGGCCATTATTAGACATCAGCCATTTAAAAATCTAATGATTTTTGGGCATTTGGACACGTTCCAATATTAGCTGCTTAAAAATTTTGTTAGCTGCCTACTTAGACACATTTCAACGTTTGATGTGTTTCAAAACCTACTGAGATGCCCATTTAAACAAAATTAGTGGGCACACTAGAACACTTTCTTGGCTTTATTGGACATTCAAATCTGTTTGAACACTAGCTGTTAAACAAGAACAATACAAATCTTCCTATTTAGTAATTTGTCTTGTATACTTATATATGGCTGTCTAAACATTACTGCCTAATCCAGGCTTGGCTCTGTGGGGGTGCTAGAGGGTGCTAGAAAAATCAATAGCACCCTCAGTTAAAGCAGTAATAATGCCATTTCATTGCAGATTTGGCAAACTAAGCAGTGTTTCATGGTTTGTGTTCTGGACATTGTTTTGCAGCATTGAGAAATATACTGTAGCCTATCACAGACATATCTGTTGATTTCGTGAACGCAACAGCCAATCAGAGGCGTTACAGTTAGAATCCACTCTTAGGTGTTGTGTTCAGCACAGATCATCTCGTTATAACAAAAAGTAGACACAGTGTAAAAAGGTTGATTATAACGTAACTTGTGAGATCACAATGGACTAAGATGAATGGCATCTTTTTACTAAAATCTTTATATTCTGTATATATTAAGGTTAGAGTACCCTCTGTGATTAGATTCTGTTTCTATTTCTCTTTTCTTAAATAATTTTAATTTGACGTTGGTATTTTTGTCCTCTCTTGCCTAAATAACATTTTTTATGGAGCCCCTTGAGGGACGTGGTGGAGAAATTACTACTTTTTTTCTAATCTTTTGCGTTCTCTCGCAAAACTTTTGCGTTCTCTGGTATAACCAAATGAGTTCAGATAAACACTTTATGTTTACTTTAAGCTTCCAGTGTATTGGACAGCTCTGTATTTCCCTGTCGACACTTCACTCGTACTGCGTCTGCTAAGACGCTATTGGAAAAACTCCTTTTCCCCCCTAACTGAAGCCTATTTAACACACAGCCATTGGTTGTGCAGTGGAAATTTTTTAAACCATTAAAACCATTTTTAATTTTTAACCATTTTAAACTTGCATATGGAACCATCAGTTGTCAAACGCTCTCGCGGTTCCTTGATGTTATACACGACCGGTGGCTGCAGCGCCACTTCAAGTCGAAAACAAGATGTCTGTACGGGTGCCAACAAAAGCACGAAGCAAATGCCTCGTGAGAGAAAAACAAGTGTGTTCGACTTAAAGTGGCGCTATAGCAATATCCGATGCGTTTGACAGCTTCCATATGCGCGTTATGATCGCTCTCATGCAGCACCACTTCTATGACTTAGAACTGCTCCATTACGAATTAAAAGTTTTGCGAGAGAATGCAAAAGATTTGAAAAAAAACAATTTCCACCTTGAACCACCCCGATTTTGTCCCTCCACCATGTCCTTTAAGGGACTCTGTAATTTTTGGGGACATTAAATAGTTACAAGATATATCTAAACAGCATTTGTGGGAAGTTATCATATGAAATTTTACCAGAATTACTACGCTATAGTTAGTGTAGCAAAACCATGGCTAATTTGTGATTTACCATGGTTTAACTGTAGTGACCATGTTTTTTTTTGTTTTGTTTTTTTTTGTAGTAAAACCATGGTTTTACTACAGACATGTTGACATGTTTGCTTCTGATCTACATAGCTAGTCTGCATTTTTGGCATATACAAAAATGCTGTTTAAGGGCCAAGTAGGCAAGTCCCTAGGTTTCGAAACACAGCTTGTGTGTTTATTGATTTTTCCTAACAGAATCTGTGATTGGTTGTATTGCAGTGTAATGTTTTTACAGTACAGTATGTCAGCCCTCCTTTTTCGATGTGTGTATTCACAGTGAGCGGGCAGGCTGACGAAAGCTGTTGTGTGCTGTGGCGTGTCTTAGTTGCATCAGTTTCTCGTTCTTACTTTGGGCTGCTGTTTGTGGTTTCAGAGCATCTTCGCCCAGTTCCAGTTCAGCAGTGAGAAGGTGCTCCCATCGGACGCTCTGCGCAGCGCTCTGGCCAAAACCTTCCAAGACGAGCAGCGCTTCCAGCTGGGCATCATGGACGACGCGGCCGAGTGTTTCGTAAGACTTGTGTTTTATCCCCATTTCACCCCTCCCCCCCCCCACTTTCTCCTTATAAGTTACTTTCTGTTTTTGCTGACACAATAATCAGCTTTTTTTTTCAGCATCCCTCTTTCTCTCTCAGGCATTTCCTCCTCTCACCTCTCCTCAACCCTACTTTCGTCTCTCCTCGCGTCCCCTTTCCCATTTCTGTCTTTTTCCGCTCCTCTCTTGGATTTTGTCAACCTTGATCTCAGATTCCAGAGATGTTAGGTGTTGAATTTCAAGCACTGCTGCTTGTGCTCATCCTTGTGTGGTTTGAAGAGTGGTAGAAATGGAAACATGAAGTCTGACTGGAGTAGGGAAAATAACTTCGGAGGAACGCAGACAGCTGAAGTTTGACAACTTTTTGTAATATTCATAAATTACTCCATGTACTGAAAAAGATGTGTCTGGCTAATGTTTCTGGCAGGATGTGTTGGTGTATAATGGCTGGCTGATAGGATTCTCTGAGAATGCGATGAGGCTTTAAATGAAACGGTTGATGGTTGATTTATGTTTAACTGTTCTTCCTCCTGTAACTGTATTTCCTTCTGTTTTTGGCAGACAACAACATGCCATGTAGTATGATCTTATTGAAATTCTTACTGTGTTTTTAGAGCTTTCCAACATAGTGGATGTTTTGTCAAATCAAAATTAAAAGACATTCACATTCATCAACTGAAATGCAAGAGAGGCTTTACTACCATTCACAGGTCATTCCAGATTAGTGTGGGACTAGCTTGTGGCTAAAATAGCAACTTGATAATCAAAAAGCAACGAAGATACATAGCACACACATACTGCATGAAATACTAATTTTAATTAGATGAAATTAGTTTGAAGTGCTGAATAAAATATCTTGATTGGACATTTATACTGAGAAACAAAAAAGGTCCCCAAATGTTTCAACTCATTTTGACACTGTTTTATTTTAATTGTATCTTTTTAGTTTAGTTTCATTGACTTGTTTTGGTTTTAATTTTTAAAGTTTTTAAAAAAGCAGCCAAAGTTATTTTAAAATGTCTTCTAAAGTTACATTTCTCAGTATGTTCTTGTGTTATTAAAGGTTTTAAGTTGTATAATATACCATGCATCAAAAACTAAAATTAAATGCTGGATATTTTTATTTTATTTAGTTTTTACTGGTTATATTACTTTTTAAAAAATTAATTAATTAATTAATTAATTACTTAATAATAACGTCCAGTTGTAAGGCATTTATAAGTGATTAGTTAATGATGAACTAATCATTTACAAAACATAACTATGTGTTCATAAATAATTAATAAGTGATATATTAATAGGTTTATCTATGATTTGTAGATATAGTTATGAATCATTTACAAGTGAATAAATGATGATTAACTAATCATTTACAAAAAATGACTATATGTTCACAAATTATTAAGTAATGTAGAATGTACATTTGTTTTTGTTTTTAATGTAATTAATTATATATTAATCTATATTAATTACGAGTTGGCATTTCTGAGGCTAATTCATAAAACCGCACTCGTACGATTTTTCTAAAACCCTAGTGATAGGTAGCTTTAGGGGCTGGGTTAGTTGTAGGTCATTCATACAAATTCATATGAATTGGCAACTTATAAAATGTTCGATTTTGCAAAAATTGTATGAATTTGTACGAGTGAGATACGAGTGAGCACGAATTAGTTCCCTTATAAAATATGTATGTCGAGCTGTCCTGTTGAGACCTGTTGTGTAAACATGTTAGTAACGATATGTTTATATGTTTTTGATTGTTTCATGATATGCTATTTTCTTAAAGGTATTTGTTAACATATTACTAAATCATTTGTGAACATGTAGTAAATTATTAGTTCATCATTTACGACGTAATAAAACATACATAAATTGCTAGCATATCACTAATTAATTGCTTATGAATATTTAGTTAATGATTAGTTGATCATTAACTAATCACTTATGAATGCCTTGCAACTGAACATTATTATAAAGTGTTAAAAATTTTTTTTTTTACCAATAATCTCTCATGTTCAAGAACTGCTAGATGGATTTCAATAGCATGCACACTTTAGACCAATTAAAGTAAAGAAATGGCTCATACTGAATCTATGAACACATTGCTATTGCCTGTGTAGACTGGTAGACCACTCATACACACATTGGAGCTGTTTTTAAGTGGATATTTAGATTTATGGCCATAGGCGTCATGGGCTTATAGGCATATGGCAGCAGGAGTTTGCAGGTATATATACGGCCCCTGCTGTCCCTTTAAATGAGCTTGGATAGGATCATTAAGGATGTGGAAGCTTTCTATAGGTCTTCCTGTACTCCTCAACCCACTCCTCTAATCCCCAGACCTGATTATTCGGCTTGGACCTGATTAAGAACCATAGATTGTGTTTATCTCACATTTATGTCCTTAAAGGACACACCGCGTGAGCATCAATACAGATAATTGCTTTTAAGCAAATAAGCAATTAAACGATCATTCACGGGCGAGCGGCTGAGCTGTCCAATCAAGATAGCTTGCCAAGAGGCCCTGTGATTGGCTCCATCTTAAATACCCATTTATATGCAGCAAGTACTGTCTATGTCAGGGCTTTTCTGCCATAGATCTGTGAATGCAGCTGTGCTTACTCATAAGGTCACAAAAGACAGCATCATCAAGTGTTATTTAGTTCAATTAGCACTTCGTCTGCTGTTCGGTAACAAAGGTCTGTTTCTGTTGCGGGCTCATTATTTTTAGCCGAGGATCTGTTGAATGGAGCTGCCATGATTTCTCCCATTTGTTTGACTAACGCATTTGCGAGGCAGAAGCAGACACGGGGCCAAAGCGCTCGGCGCGCCATCCGTCTCAGCTTTTAGACGCGACCCCTCTCCTCACGTGCACCAGACGACAGGCAGACATTAGCAAAATGCCAACTCTTCATTTCTGCCTCGCTCCTTTGCACATCTGCAGCCCTGCATAAATAGCTGCGTTATTATCTGAGCAGGAAATGAAATGCTCCATACACTAATGATTTGTTGTGCGATACTCAATGAGAAGTGTCTAGCGGAGAGCGTGAGATGTGATATTTTTCAGAGTGAAAAATTAGGTTGAATGCAGTATGTAAAGTCTATTTACAAGCTCAGAGAACTCTGAGTTATTAGTCTTGGGGAGCAGATTACTAGCTGTACTTGTGGAACTAACTTACATTTATAAATATCTAAATATTTTTAGTTGTGTTTCAAGTCGTATAGAAAACTTTTTTGCTAAGAGTGTTGTAACATAATGCTGCTTTGCTGATTTTTAAAAAATAATATTGCACATAAAGATTTATAGCTGAGTGAATTTTTTTTAAAAAGTGTCCTAAATACTTTTGTTTTATTTAAAAATTTATATTTCCAACCTTACAAACCTTTTTTTGCTGTTGGATGTTGTACAGGCTTTATTTCTGTAAGAACAATAAATAATAAATGCGACTTGTAATCTAAAATGACAGTGCAAGATTAATACATTATTCCATTGTATTTATTCTTTTATTACTTTAATACATTTAAAGTAGCAATGTTTTTGCTACCTAAAACTGTTTAAATAGTTTATTGGAATAATGCTGAAATAAAACAAAAATGAAATATTGGGTGAAAAATATAAAAACTTTATATTTACGTTTTTACAATTAAGAGTTACAATTGTTCAGAAAATTAAAATTTAAATCAGTTAAAATAAAAAATTAAATATAAGAAAACATTTCAACTTATAATACCTAGTTATAGTTAAAGTAGTTATATTTTTAAATTGAACTTTAATGCAATGTGTGTATATTTTCAAGAATACAGATAGATAGGATGTTCACAAAAGGATGTTCTATTTCCCTATAAATTATTTTTCAAGTTGACAGTTTTGTTGCCTTAGATTTAATGAAACTGCTGTTCCTTAGTAATTGTATAGTGTAGATTGCTACATTTTCAGATTTGCAGCCCGATTATAGTTGAACTGTTTTGATTAAAACACGAGTAGCATGTAGCTTGGAGCCTTGGTTTTAAAGCAGTTTCTCCAGCAGTGTTGGTTGTAGGGGTGTTGCAGGCGTGGTGATGAAAGGAAGGGAACTAGAGATTTGATGTATGGTCTTATTCACCTCTCTCACTTTCTCTCCCACTGCCTCATTCACCCCGGTGTTCCTTTTTCGGGAACTTGCAGCGTGATCGATTGATTTTAAATTTGTTCAGCCAGGGAATCAAAAGGACTCTTATGAAAAATAGATGTGTTGTTCTCACTTGATCAGATTAACGTGAAGTGAGTGCTGACAGAGAAAAATGAATATAAGAGCCGGACCACACAACTCACTCGCTCTGACACACATACACAAACACCCGTTCAAAGATGCCTCACTGTTTAAATGCTGCGGAAATAGCCAGTGTATTGCACTGGAGCTAAACATCTTGTTCCAGAATTGTTTATCAGAGCCAGATCAAAGCCAATGCACTCACACCAACTCACATTCACTAGAAAAGATCCAAGCTGTCTGTGTTGGTTTTCTTCAGGAGAACCTCCTGATGAGGATCCACTTCCACATCTCGGATGAGACCAAGGAGGACATCTGCACAGCCAAGCACTGCATCCCACATCAGAAGTTTGCCATGACACTTTTCGAACAGGTTGGTGGAACATATTATGTTTTTTTTATGTATTTGGTGTAGTGCCTATTCTAATTGTGTTTACTCTCTCTTCCAGTGTGTTTGTAATAACTGTGGAGCCACGTCGGATCCTCTCCCCTTCATTCAGATGGTTCATTACATCTCCACCACCTCTCTCTGGTAAGTGGAGGACCACGTTTTCATATCTACCATACGGTATGTACGTTTTTGCTCATAGAGACTAATTAGCTCTGTTCCAAAACTCTGTGAGATGACTTGCTGTTTACTGCCTGCATAGACAGCTGCTTTCTAAGTTAGCATCCTAAAATTAGAATATAACTGGGAGATTTGAAACCATAGATTGCAAATCTACTCATACACATTTATTGTTAGCATGTTTACTAAGCTAATAATAATGCAGTAGCCTAATATGCATAAATATATACTACCATCCAGAAGTTTGGAGTCAGTGTAAACGGAGCAAAAAAGACACTTTTGAGAACGATTGCATGGATGCCCACATTCACTCTGCGTATCCTTGACGACTGTGTAATGATTACATCACGCTCATTGTTGTACCCATAGATACTGTATGTAGAGGTAGATTGCCCAATTGATGGCTCCAAGCAAATAGACGCCTTTCAAATTAGGGCTGCACGATTTGGGAAAAATTAAACATTGCGATTATTAAGGTCAAAATTGCGATTGCGATACGATATATAAGTGGTTT
>JAUMHI010000053.1:9589213-9609700 GCA_032359435.1 Enteromius unitaeniatus | reverse complement strand
TGTGGGATATTGTGAAGAGAAAGTTGAGAGACACAAGACCCAACACTCTGGATGAGCTTAAGGCCCCTATCGAAGCATCCTGGGCCTCCATAACACCTCAGCAGTGCCACAGGCTGATTGTCACGCTGCATCGAAGCAGTCATTTCTGCAAAAGGGTTCCCAACCAAGTATTGAGTGCATAACTGAACATAATTATTTGAACACTTTTCTTTTATTGGTCGGATGAAATATGCTAATTTTTTGAAATGTATAAAAATACAAACTTAAGTTGTGAAACGTAAAGTCCTTTGAACAAAAACAACAACAACCAAATCAAAGTTACCAGTTTTTAAAACTCATAAATAACTACAAATAACTAATGTTAGGCTAATCTGTTAATGTTTTGTTGCGCGTTTCTGAAATAAAAAAAAGAAAAAGAAAATAAATATTGGCCGATATATCAGATTATCGGATTTTAAAACCAACAAATATTTGAATCGGTATTGGCCTTCAAAATCCTTTATCGGTTGAGCTCTACTATAAATCATCATCATAGTTCTGTGTTTTCATTGTTTTTTTGGCATGTGGGTGATTTCATGCCCAAGAAGTGCTGTCTGTGAATTGCTCGTCCAAGCAGACTATTGCCAGATTATTATTACTGTAAATCACACTGTATTTGTATTTGATACAAAGCTAACTTGACTAAAATTTAAATCACAATTTTAAAATATGTGACCCTGGACCACAAAACCAGTCATAAGTAGCATGGGAACATTTGGAGCAATAGACAAAAATAATTTTTATGGGTCAAAATTATACATTTTTCTTTTATGGCAAAAAACATTAGGATTTTAAGTAAAGGCCATCAAGATGTTCCTTCAATATATTTTGTAAATTTCTGACCATAAATATATCAAATCGTAATTTTTGATTAGCAATATCCATTGCTGGACAACTTTAATGGTGATTTTTTCAGTATTTGCATTTCTTCATTGTAATAATATTCCACAATATTACAGATTTTGTTGTTATGATGGCATCAAGAAATGAAAATCGATTATATTTAAACAAAAACGAGACATATTTATACATTAGTTCCTGCTAAGAATGTATCTTAATAAAATAATATATTTTAAATTTATTTAATGAATATATTTTTTTTTGTCATGAAATGCATTACATTGATGAATAATATACCTCAAATACCTGCTGCGTAAAATGTTTAATTGTTCTATATTTCTATAAATAATATATGACATACAAAGCAGAAATAAGCAAAAATCACCCAGACCTGCTTCATATACTGTACGTCTTTAGAACAAATCTGTTTCATGGATTGTTTCTGATAGTGTTAATATTCGCTGATTTTTTTTAATTGTAAAATGCCAACAAATGATTTCATAAATATCTGTCCTGGTTTGTATCATAAGCCTTATAGTTTTAGTATACACAGGCAAATTTACCACAGCGACATTGAAAATCACTCTCATGACTCATGAGTGAATGACATATGCTCTTCTCTGCCTTAGGGACAGCGGCAGTAAGAGACCCGTGACTTCTGGGCCCTCCTGGCGCACAGTGCCCAAATCCAAAAGCAGCAGTGCCATCCTGCAAGACCTCAAATCACCCACCTGGAGCAGCAGCCCACTGAGTTTGGGTGAGTCACCACCGGTTTTTGCCTATGCGCATTAACCCACTATTGCTACGGTACATGGTGTTGATTTCAAGTATTAAACTAGGATATGAGCATCACTGTTACTTATTTATGTCTTTTTGTATATGTAGGAGAGGGGCGCAGTGAGCTGGATGAGTTGCAAGAGGAAGTTGCTCGCAGGGCCAGGCAGCAGGAGCTCCAGAGGAAGAAGGAGAAGGAGAGAGAAGCAGCGCAGGGCTTCAATCCCAGACCCAGCAAGTTCATGGACCTGGATGAACTTCAGCACCAGGGTAAATGCCACACAGGGCCAAACATCAAAAACCAAATGAAAGGAGCAAGAAATTGTGTTTAAAGGGAAAATCCCTTATAATCCAAAAACCAGTTTAAACCAGCCTAAAGTGGTTAGTCGGTTTCTCATCTTTGCTAATCTGGTTAGGCTGGTCTGTTTTGATGGCTTTCTAGGGATGTACAATAAATCAATACCATATAGATCATCTATTTTAAGTTAGACTTAGACCTAGAATTGTTCTATTTGATGGCTGGCTAAGCTGTTTCTATCGGTTTATTTTGACGTTTCTAGGGTGGTTTCGTCCAGTTTTCACCTGATCAGGCTGACCGACCAGCTAAACCATCCTAACACCAACTTATCTAAGCCGAAAGACCAGCTAGATTAATTTAAGACCATCTAGGAGACCAGTTTAAACAATCTACGAGCAGCAAACCACTTCAGGCTGATGTCTTACAATGGCTTGAGCAAATAAATCATGTGGTAATTTTCATTTTTAGTAGGTGTATAGGTGAACTATCCCTTTAATGCTTCTGGGTTGGTAGTTTATACCATATACTGGAAGACCAGCAAACCACGAAAAACCAGCAAACCAATTTAGGCTGGTTCAAACTTTTGGTTTGGAAGTAAACTATCCTCTTTCATGTCATTTCAACTCTAATGCAGTGTCTTAAGATCTTTAAAAAAGGAAAGAATTAAAATATCATTGGAACACCATGTGTTATAATATACAAATTGTACAGTAGATGGGAGCCATAGCATCAGAAACACACCTATACACTCAAATCATACATTTTTAATCTTGAATCCGAGTTTTCCCTAGTCAGCATGCATGATGTCAAATTGTGTTTGAGTTGTGTTGGTGGCAGTCATCAGACTGTGTGTGCTTGTGTGTCAGTAGACGTCTTCATTCCCCGGTAAACTGTGCAAAGGTTGTGAGTGGCGTGTTTCTGGGAACACCCGGGGCTCCTGTGAGCAGTGTTTGTGTGTGTATGAGCGTGTTCTCAGAGGCCTGGCCTTGGTGTGTTAATTGCAGGGAAGGGGGGCAGTTTTGAGCACTGCCTAGCGGAGGCTGACTCTCTCTTAGAGCAGTCGCTGCGCCTGGAGCAGGCTGGGGATACAGCTACAGCCCTGGCGCTCTCCCACCACGCTGTGTGTAAGTAATTCTAACCTGCCTTTGCTTGCTATGCCCAACTCCTCTGCTCGGGTAACTGTCACCCAATATATGCACTTTCTAGGTTCGCTTGGTAAGAAATCAGCTTCCAAAAACATTCATATCCTTGCAACATGACACAAACCCATCAGTAATACCCCAACACTGCCTTCCCTTCCTGCAGCATCCTGTGTGTGTGTGTGTGCGTTTGCTTCTGTTTATGTGTGTGGCATATTATTTCATCAACCTGTCTTTGTTTTGTCTAGGGATGCACAGTATATTGTTACTACACTGGTTATTAGTTGATATTTTGTTGAGTTTTTCTTTTTCCCCTGGATATTTATTTGTGCATGCTATTTTTTCTTATTTCTGGATTTTTGTCTACTAAAAATTATTAAAATATACTAAGTATAGTTAAAAAACCATTAACATTTACTGACGAATTGCTCTAGGCTTACTGATATAAAAATTATAATTAAGTTTATTTGCAGTACTATTGTTCACAATGCATTTCTTTATGTTTTTTAATGTCACTACGGATGAGGATTGTTTTTAAATGTAAGATATTTAAGGTGTACCTTTAAGATTAATTGCAATTATAATTATACTATCTTTAGTTGGACTTCAGCACTACTTCTGCACAATCAAAATGCATTACGTACAAAATTAGTTGTTCTAATTTAGCAGACTTTAATTATACCAATGTAGTATACTAACTACGAAGACTGTACTAGTTGAACAGTCTTTATTATTATTATAAGTTTTTATTAAGCATGTATATACAGTATGTGAATGTATTTGTAGTATACGCAGCATGGAATAAATGCATTTCAGATTAATTTTAGTATATTTATTTTTAACTAGGTTTTGTCATTTAAAATTAAAAATCTAGGTTTTAAGTTTAATTTAGATACTAGTATTTTTGAGGAAATTTGAGGTATTGATAACATCAACATGATATTGAGTATAAATATATATATATATATATATATATATATAAAAACATTTACTTTTTATTTGAATAAATGTATTTTGTATTTTACAGTTTATATTTCTTTACTTTAATGTAATATTCAGTGCATCCCTGTTTCTTTTCACTTGTGATCAGAGTCACCATTTGCACAGATTTCCACAATCTGATTGGATGACTGAGCATGTGGCTCTGCCTGTTGATTGTTAATACCGCTGATAGTGGCGTGCTATTGAAAAGCGCTCGGCTTTGACCATCTAAGAGTCCTGATCTGTGCCAGACAGAGGCTGGAACAATTTTAATCCTTTTTTTTTTTTGAACATTTTATTCTGTGTGTGAGCCCTCCATTTGGAACACCACTTGAATGGGCCTCACCCACAACCACACGGCACACGCAAACTTAAACCCAATCCGGATTCACCATCATAACATTCCCGGCCCTTTATAAATCCCTTTTGGTGGAAGGATTGGATTGTGATTGTGTTTTGCCGTCGTGTGAGGATACTGCCGCGCAATCCTGTCTAAATCTCTCAGCACTCTCCAAATTAAAACAAAAAAGGTGGCTGTGTATCTTGCGCTTACCTGGAACAACAGCATTTTTGTCCAAAGTGCTGGCATACCTGCTTGAGTGATTAATGAGCGGAGAACAATTTCAGCCATGCAAAACTCTCCACAAAGCTATTTATACCTATCCAGGTCGGCAAACCCTCCATCTCTGTCTCGCTTTGCTCACGGTATGCGTGTATATGTGTGTGCACTAATATATATAAAGGGAAGACAGCTTTTGTAAATATTTCCGCTCGTCAGATCCCCGCAGACCTTTCACTGTCTCATCGAGACGGATCCGATTTGGCCCAAAGCGCATACAGGCCTCTAAAATCCACTGGCAGTCTATAAGGTCATGCCTTCACTATATAGAAGAATAGTTTCCTGTTCCTCCTGCAAAACGAAAGCAACGTCTGCCACAATCGTGCAATCCATCATTGGTTTGGTGTGTGTCTACATGTGTGTCTGTCCTGGCTGTCGCTTCTGCTTCCTGTGTCTTCAGTCTGTGGTGTGCCGTGCTAAAACTTCGCCCCTTTGCATCTCCCAGAATGCCGTCAGCTCCTTTTCAACCCATTGAAAGCACTGCACGTCATCTGCAGTTAAAGCTAGCTCAGGCACAGCTGGTGTTGACAGCAGTAAATGTTCTGAAAATAGCATTTTTATGATAGGCAGAATTAATGCTAAACCAGACTTAAACGAAATAGGTTCAAGGGAACCATGGCAACACTAACCTCCCATGCGGTTTTCCATGTAACAGCCCCAGACTGGAGAGCAACCAAATCAACTGTTTCCTAATGCGAACTCATTTTTGGGCTGCAATTAACAGTTACTCAGTGTGATGGATCTCTACATGTTGTTTAGTACACATTGCGAACGAGGGCTTAACAGCTCAATCACAGTCGTTGGTTTCTCTCTTGTCGTTCGGCAGAGCAGCCCAGTGCTTCTCCATATTATGATCTTTCTGAACTCTGTGTCACTCATTGTGAATGGGTTTGTTCAGTAAGCAAAATACTGCACAAAAGCAGGAGATGTGGTTTTAAAAAGGTAACAGGAAAATGATTGAACTCAGGGGTGTCATGAACCTATTTGTTTCAGCAGATCTGTAGTTTAATGTGGAAGTGGGTTCAAATTCTGACTTAATATACAATTTCTGTTTTAAATCAAGCCAAAGTTCAGTTGAACTTGGCAGCCAGCAATCACAAAGCATATTTTGTTGTATGGAAAAGAGTTTTGACATTGTGATAACTTTTTTGTTTTTCACAGAACATCATTGCTGTTGTTGTTTTTGATGTAAAAACAAATAAATGTAAAAAAATACTATACTATGTAAATAATAAAATAATATATTAAAAACTAAATTATTATTATTATTAATTTTGTTTCATTCATATTGTTTTTATAACAACCTCCTAATACACAGGTCAGAACATAAAACCTTAAAGAGAAAAAAGCCACATAACAAATATTTAGTTTTTATTAATAATAATAATAGTATTTGTTTTCATTATTGTTGTTGTTGTGTTTTAATTCTAAGTGTATTTGTATAATAATAACCTTTTAAATACACAGGTTAGGACCTAAAACATTTTAAAGAGAAAAAGTAAGACAGCCTAATTATATGTACATTTTTTTATTGTTATTATTATTGTTGTTGTTATATTCTGTATTTTTTATAACAACCTTGTATTATAGAAGTCTAAATATAAAACATTTTAACTAAGAAAAAGTAAGAACACATAACAAATATTTAGTTTTTAATAATAATAATACAATTAATGAATATTATGGTTGTTGTTGTTCAAAATGTATTCGTATTACAACTTAAATTCACATTCAGAACATACAACATTTTGAAGAGAAAAAAGTAAGGCAGCATAACTAATTTTAAATTAAATTATTTAATAAATGAATAGTAAAATAAGACAAATAAATGTTTTGGAGTAACATAGTGACTGAATTGTCTGTGGGTTGTGCAAGTCAGTTGGATTGAACAAATTTAGACATGACTGTCTTACCTACCTGCATTTTAATTATAAAAGTGTTTTCTCCCCCCCATGGGTGTACTTTTAAAAATGGCCATATGGGTTATGACACTTCTTAATCAAACTATTGTTATCTACCCATTACATGCAGTCAACTATGTGTCAACTTTGATGAGCTAGCGTGCAAAGCTTTGCCTATTGAACAGCCTAGAGCTCACTTTGGGGTGAAAGGTGGGATACTATATATCCCACCCTCACCCTCTCTTCTTTCTTTCAATTTCACTACTTTGTCGTTTCTATAACAAAAAAATGGTCCGCATGCCGGCCCCTCATAACTCGGCTCTTTCTTTTTCTTTTCTGCATTTTCTTTTCTTCTGCTCTTCTTTCCTTTCCCTTTTTGTTGTTCTTTTTGCATTATAGCTAAACTAAGATTTTCCATGCATGAGGGCAGTGCTAACACTCATAGCAGGACTATGGCTGCTGACGCCAAGCTGCAAAAATGCATGAGGAGAGCGCGGGGCCTACAGCAGCGCATGCAGCAACAGCAAGAGCAGCAGCAGGAGCCCAGCCGCCCACAGGGGCCCATCAGGTACCTGTACTGTCACCCTGTGTGTCCATCGTTTAGATCAGGACTCTCTTAGATCCCTGGGTCTGTTAGGGTTGTGTGGTGCACAGATGCGGTACCAAAAATTTGAAAACAGTACAATACCAGCACACAAATTTAAGTTTAGATTTGAAAAAAAGTTAATTTATAATAGTGTTCAAATGCATAGATGCATGATTTTAGATGTGAAAGGAAATGTTTTATGAAATGTGTGAATAAATTATTAAAGCTAATTTGTTCTTTTTATTTATTTTTAAAACATCTATTTTTCTTAGTTTTCTATGTTATCTTCACACACTAGAATATTTTAATTTAATAAGATTTATATATTTATATTATTATACTGTAGATTTATTTTGAAGTACAAATACGTGTGTCAGTTCCATGAAATTGCTTGTTTTAAAAAATAGAACTTATCTAATAGATTTCATGGTCTATTCAGTTATTAGTTAATTGTTAATTTACGTAACATGCTAATCTGTCATGCAAAATATAATAGTCTACCTAACATCTGTTTTTATAGATACTGAGGTACCAAGGCTGATATCGTACTGAAGTCAGAAATTTGGTCTTAAAGCCAACCCATGTGTCTGTAAATTTTAGGGTTAAAATTGAAAGTTAAAATCTATTCTAGTTATTTTTGTAAATTTGTAATTAGAAAAGCTGTGAGTTGTACCTTTTTCTGTGATTGTGATTCAGTTCTCACTCAAAGGTGTAATTTATCTGATCAGTTTGTCAGAAGTCAACATTTGACTCTCACAAATAGCTTTCATTGCTTTGGGTTATGTTGTTTGTTTTTCAGAGATTTTAGAGGTTAATTTCTCATTTGAAAACAGGCATACAGACGGAAAAGGTATTATAGATTCCTGATAAGACCCAAGTATTAGAAGGCGGGTGCAGTTGGCTGAGTTATTGGCAAACCCAAGCTAGCGAATGGCTGCCCTCCCCCCCCAATATTACATACATGGCATGCCACTTTACTAATAAAGTAGAACAATGCAACAGCCACTGCAGCAGTGTGTCCCATGTAATGCGGTTGTTTTATTTGTTTTTTCTTGTTCCCTGCTTTCTTTTTCCCCTCCATTGATTAAAGGCGTTGATGTGATGTATGGCCTGACCTGGCCAAAGCCCCTTGGGTAATTACCCAATGTAGTGCTTGAGGAAGTATTTACAGTAAATGAGCACTCCAGCACATTAATCAGGGATGTTTACCTCTGTACCGAACTTCTCCCAGTTCAGTTCCCTCTATAACAACTCTAGGGCATGCAGCAGCCACCAGGAACCACCTATCACCTAATACTGCTTTCCTAAACCAGGGATTCGCAGTCAGGACAATACCGGGGTACTTAACTGTAAGCAGGTTCCTGGGAGCAATGGGAAAGATTTCAGTTTGACTTTTTTTCAATTATAAAATGTAAACATTTTATTAAATGTTTAAGAATTGTATTTTATTTTATTAAATATTTACTTTATATTATTTTATATCACTGCACAATGTGTTTGCATCTTCCTTTTTAGGAAGTCTTTTTATTAGATAAAGATTTATCTGTAAATGAATCTGTCACACGGGTCATCTGTGGGTCGCTGAGGGCCAGTAGAGATGATGGTATTCTGATGGATACTCTGCTTTGCTTTATTAGAGGTGAATGCAAATAGCGAGCAGGTTTCCCTTCTGGAGTAAACCCAACGCTCATTCACGTGCACTCCACTTATGGGGAGCTTTTGGGCATATTTATGGCTGCTGTAACTCTGTTTTATATGACGACTATGAAAACGATGTCAAGGTCGTGTAGTGCGTCAGTTGTGGAAAGCACGTGGGGACTGTGTATGTGTGTGTGTGTGTGTGTGTGTGTGCACTGTATGAGAAGTGGCTCATGAATACTGGTGTGAAGGACGCAGGTCTCCTTGAATTCGGTCCTTGGCAGCATTGTTAACTTTTGTTAACATTTTAGAAAATGTGTTAGATTGGGTTTCTTGCAACAAAACTATTTGTTCAAGTATCACTGGACACTGCAATAAATTAATATTTTGAATGAGTATTGATTCACAAATTTAACACCGACTGATCTTATCATCAAAGACCTGTTAGAACTCAACATTTCCTGCTTATTTTGTTTAGCCTGCCTAAATGAATGAATACATACTGCATATTTGTGGTAGTAGAAAATATATCACAAACACATACACAAGTACACATTCATATGCACAAGGAAATAATTGCATCAAGTTGTACAAAGTTGACATTTAACGCAGGTTTTCCATGTTTATATTTTATTTTATTTCAGATTTTTTTCAGCAACTAAAAAAAAGATTATAAATAATTAGTTTAACAATAACGATACTAGTGTGAAGGTATTTACTCCTTAATGTTTTAATTACAAAACTTCATGCTAAAGTCGATTTATTCCATTTTTAAAATTGGAATTGGACTGTACTAATTTTTAGATAACCATGTTCGTTTTTCAGAAAGTGTCTAACCAAAAGCCTTCTCTTGCTTTTCTTGCCTCTTCAGTGAACAGCCTGGCCCGGTCCAAATATTGTTGACAGACAATCCGGAGGAGGTCTGGGAAACCAATCAGGATTCTGTGCTTGGCCCACCCTCTCCTCAACACATGAAATCACCCTCATCTTGTACAAACTCCCAATCTCAGCCTTCTAGCCGCCCATCACTTAATCCCAGACCTGCCTCTTCTCAGTCACAACCCCAAGAATGCGATGAACGCATCAATTGGGCGACCCAGAATGAGGATGAATGGGGTGGCATCAGACTATCAGATGTTCTCCAAGCTTCAGGCATTCGGATCATGCCCATTCGCAAGCACCTTGCCATATCTCTGCCCTCTTTGCCCCTTGATTTCTGGGGTGTATTGGGAGAGGACGAAGAGGTCTCCAGCTGTCAGCACCCTCAATCTCCACATCCTCCTTTGTGGCAAGGCACTACAGATAGTCCAGACCGGATACCCCAATCCAGTAATCCCAGTACATCACCTACCCCTTTTGAGGAGAAAGGGCCAGTGCCCCTAAGAGCCCCCATATGGCAACCCCTGTGTGCATCTTCCCAGCCCTGCACCAAAGTGACCCCTCCTGTTGCTGCCCGACATTGGTCCTCTTGGAGCCTAGACCGTCCTGATGCTGTTGTCAACCCCTATGACACACCTCCTGATCAGAACCAGCAGACGGGTCCTGTCCTCACTCAACATACACCTGGAAGACCCTTTGCTTCTCACAGTCCCATGAGCACCAGGAAGAAGACCATCCCTAAATACCTAAACTTTCAGAGCATGGAACCCACAGAGGCCGAGGACCAGGAACTTTCTGAATTAGACTCACTTTACCAGGCTAGTCTGCAGGCTGGCCCTGGTCCTGGTCGAGCCCTGCGTGGTACCAGCTCACCTGCTGTTGCAAGACCAGGTAAATTAACATTTTCAATTGTCTCACACTAAGTTACATGCACTGTTCTGTCTCGGGCTGGACTAGAGGTGCGGTCACATTTACTATTGTTTGGCCACTTTTCACAGACAAGATGTAGTAATTTCAAACCAGGAACCATGCAATCAGGAATTTAGCAAAATATTTCCCCACATAGATTTCGCATTGTTCATGTAAATCCCCTGGCATCAAGATTCACACAGTGGCATAGCAGACAGTCGTACTTTTCGAGGGGGCACCGCGATAACCTCTCCATACTGGGGTGTGTTGAAAGAGGATGATCATGTATCGACTAAAGCCGAGATATTGTCAAAACATCAACTATTGGCAAATTTAAGAGCGTTTGGGATTACAAATAATATTACAAATAATTTTCCCCGCAACAATTTGAGAGCTCATCACTGCAAAACTGATGCACTGTGAGGATTATAAAATATCCGGTTATTAGCTTACTTCTCAAAGAAATGTATTTTAAAAACATCTTTCAAAACGTTTATTATACAATGGATTATACAGTGGGCCTATAATTAAAGCAATTAACACTGCACTCATCAATGAAAATTGAAGTACCCCTATTATGCCATTTTAAAGGTTGCTGATATTGTTTTATGAGTCTCTTAAAACAGCTTTACATGTATGCAAGGTCAAAAAACATTTTAGTTTTCTCCAAAAATAGATTTAATTTTACCCCATTTCTAAATGATTCGTAAACAACTTGTATGAATATCGCGTTGTACTCCAAGATTGGAAAAGCAATCATCAGTAAAATGAGGCGAACACAACAAGAGATTGTACTGCTGAGGTGTTGTTGAAAAATTATGTTAACTGCTCATTCTTTGTAGATTCATCTTTCAGAAGGGTATATAAAACAAATTAACTCTCACAGGATAGAGCGTCTTCTTGACATGATGTAACGTGGAAATTGTGAGTGAAAATTGTACTATTTGTGGGCGGGGCAAGTTGTTCGCGACATAGAACGTGGGTGGACATTATGCATATATGTTACTTAGTGACGTGGATCCGCAACAGAGAAAGATTTAGATTGCTGACGACTCATTTAGGTGAATGTGAGCCGACTCTTTTTTTTGATAGACAATAACTTTATTTATCGGTCGGTGTCACAACTTAGATTTAGAGATTATGTTCACATACAGCTACATGACACATTGCATGAAAGATCATATTTGAAAAGGCATAATAGGGGCACTTTAAGAGCAGCATCATTTCAAGCACCAATTTACAAAAACATCCTGTTTAACATGAAATCTTTCTTCTAATTTTTTTCACTATGTTTGGGCCACAAGAGAATATTAAGGGAGTAAAAATAATATTATATTAAGGGAGTAATAATAATGTCATTAATGTCATAAGTTAATGCATATGTGCATCAACCAGGGGGGTATTAACCAGTCCTCTTCATTTTTCATACAATTATATGGCATGTTTAGCATATGAAGTAGATTCATCATAAAAGATGTCTGTGTTCCAGTTGGCGTGCAACTGATGCTTAACTACCATTGGTTCATCTGCATACCCAAAAACATGTCTATAAATATACAATTTTTTAAATATTTTTGTTTATGATGCCTAATATAAGTGTTAACAAATTGAACCATATATAATGAGAAAATGTAATTCTTGTCAAAACCCAATTTTCTCTGACAGTACCTCCTGCTGCTCGAAAGCTGCTCACTGGAATTGGACGCTCTCGGACTCCCACGGCTGAACTTGAGAGAACTGCTTATGGACCACCAGGTTGTTACAGCCCTACTGGATACATGAACATGGTAAGAGATGTGGTGCTCTCTCCATGATGATTGTTCAAATTAGTATTGGCATTGGTATTGTCTTATTCTGTATTGTTTTATCATGATACAGTATATCTTTTAGACTTGTTCTTATGTAGACTTGTCCTTTTCTAACTTAAATTTTTTGGTCTTGTTTCCAGCCAAAATATCTAGAAATTCTTAAATGAAGAAGAATTTTCTAGACAAGCAAAAAAAAAAAGTCTTATTTTCTGAAAAAACTAAAAGGTTTTAAAATTCAAATTAGGTGAGTATTTGCTTACAAAAAGCTAAATAATCTGCCAGTGGGGAGAACAAAATAATGGTATTTCAAACCCTATTGGCAGATTATTGTGCTTGTTTCAAGCAAAAACATGGTTAATTTTTACTTGTTTTTTTGGAAAACAAGACTATAGATTTTACTTTAGAAAATCCTTCTTCATTTAAGAATTTTTGGATATTTTGGCTGAAAACAGGACAAAAAAAATAGATAGAAAAGCATTTTTTTGCAGTGAAGCAATTATTTGCTTACAATTTCAGCTTTTCGTCAGTGATCTCCACTAAAAGTCAGTGACAGAAAAATCAGGGCTAAAACTGTGTAGCATTTGGGCTTCGTTAGATGTTACCCACCATTAGTCTAAATAATCTAGGTTTTATTTACTTACTTTGTTTGTTTATTATTTGATGGTTTTTTAATGAAGGGACGGCTGTCTCTTTTTATTTTTTGTTATGGCTGGTTTCTCTCCACATCATAGCTTGTTTTTAAAACAGCGCACAATCTGTTAGCGCATGTTGAGTTTGTTTGGGTGTTGTGTCTGGTTTCCTCCAGACTTTGTTTTCTGCTACAGTAACTCTTTGTTCTCTGTAGCCCCTGTCGGTGGCCCATCAAGAGCCTCAGTCAGGAGAGCAAGACCAGTATGATGCAGATCACCTGCGTCGTATTGCTCGCAGCCTGAGTGGCACGGTCATTGGCCGTCGCCAGAACCGTCTCGCCATCTCCCGAAGCTTCGTAAGTATCCCACATGTCCCTCAATTACACCAAAAGTAACCCTATCTGAATCTAAGGAGCTAACCAATGGTTAAAATGAGTGAAATAGTGTGACTAGTGACTACTGGCTTTCAAGAGTCTGCTAGAGGGGCCAAAGGAGGGGGGAAGAATCAGATATCTGCCCTAGAAACCTGATAAGAGCGCTGTCACCTATGCAGGAGAGTGCTAACACACTGCTACTGCTATTTCAGCCTGATCTGTGTGTGCTGCCTGTCCCTTGTCAGTCACTGCTGAGCTTTACACTCCGCATTTACATCTACAGTTATTATTATAGCAGATTCTGCCCATCAAAGCTATTTGGTCTGTATAGTTTGTTTTGGCATTCATTTAATTTCTAATGTATAATGTATGCCAGAAATATATGAATGCATAACTGTATTGTCACATGACATCCACGTGCACCGTCGCACGCAAGGAGAGTCAAATACACATGCACAACTTCTCATTGTCTTACTGATTCATACTGCCATCCTGTGTCCATATGGTGTAGCTTCACTACATTTGAAAAGAGGACTGGTGTCTCATTTATAAAGACGTGCATACAGTCATCTGCCTAAGTGCATTCGTATGCACTTTAACAATGTTCCCAAATCGTTGCTGCTTAAAGTCCTCTGTTCATAAGTAAGCACATATGAAGAAGGTAATGCAACTAATTTGGTTACTAGATTCTAGTTTCTGGCCATACTGTTTATATACATATTTAATTCATTATCCTGTCAGTGATCCATTTTTTCAGCTCATCTCATTTACATACACATTATTTTTCAAAACATGTTCTCATTAAACCTTTTACACTCATTAAACCATTAAACTCTGAAATGTGGTTTATCCACTCCATTTGAGTTGAGTTGAGAAATAAATAGGAAATAAAGAAATTTTTCCATTATTCACCAGTCCATACTTTTGACATTAATTATCTTTGGCTTTTAATAATTTGATTAATAATTTAGTTTATTTTTTATATAATTTTTCAAAAAATCTTTAATGGAGGTTAATGAAAAAAAAGAATTCTAGTTGTTCTATATAAATATTCTATATATAAATATATATTGTCAATATAATTTATGTTAGTTAAATTAATAAATTTATTGAATAATATGAATAATAGTATTTTGTTGTGCATGTAATTGTTCAATAGTTCATTTCATTCATTTATTCACTCACTGACCTTTTGCTCTTGCATCATTGTTAATGATTAGAAAATGATGTCAGTGTGCACTGGCATAAGAGTGCATGATCACAAAAATAGCTAGTATGGCTGCTTTTTTCTTGCAGTTCATGTAAGAACATTTTCACATCAATTTCTGCTTTTAAAGGGATAGCTAACCCAAAAATGAACGTTATGATCATGTACTCACCCTCGCATTAGTTTTAACCTGTATGACTTTCTTCTCCTGAACACACAAGACGAATGTTTAAACTGCCTTGGTCTATACAATGAAAGTAATTTTTTTTTTACTTGTTTGGTTCCACAGAAGAATTAAATAAGATTAGAAAAAGCGCAAGAGAGCGAGTAAATGATGACAAAGTGCTCATTTTTGGGTGAACTATCACTTTAATAAATCTCAATTTGTTCCTCATTTTTGACTTGGGATCAAATCTGATCTTATGTGCATTTTATAAATGAGGCCCCTGATTCTTTTCGTGCCTTACTTTTGTGCTCCCCATCTCTTCCCCTCTCCCCATCCTCCCCCTCTCTTCTCCTTTTTCTCTCTCTTTCGACTGAATGCACTTGTGTTTTTCCTCGGCCTTGTGCAAATCAATGTATGTGTGTGTTGTGTGTGTACCTAGCTGGGGGACTCTGGGGTTACATCATATCACAACTCCATGTACTCACCTAGTTGCCTTCAGTTTCCATTGTCTCATTCAGACCTCCATCTGCTTCAACCCAGCTGTCTTCATCTCCTTCCATCATCTTCACCCCCGTCTCAGCAGCCTGGGCCTTCCAGGGAGGTCCCAGGTAAAGCTCACTCTCGTTTTCCACATTCATAATCACCTCTTCCATTCAAAGGGCCGTTTCCCTCTTGTTCTGCATTCATGTCTCAGCTATCGCATTGCAGTTGAGTCCAGATGCAGGCCCCCCCCCTCGCATTCGCTTCATTTTCGTTTCCTGCTGTTGAAGAAGCTCCTCTTTCATTGTTGCTTTTTTTCTTTGATTGGTCTGGTTCCTGTCCTTCACACTCCATCCTACCCCACTGCAGGACGTCTCCAGAGGTTCTCCGAGTTTCTGGCTGTGTTTGACCGGCGTCAAGCTCTCTCCGGTGGGAAGCACTAAAGTCCAGCAGTGAGGCGTATTGGAAGACATCCTCTTTGAAGTTCTTACCCAACCAATTGGCTTTGGACCAGGTCCATCCAGCCCTGGAACATTTTCACAGATGCGTTTGTTTCCCTGGATGACCCTTCTGCACACTCCATCCCATTTCCTTCACCGTTTCCTGGAAGGAGAACATCCAGAGACCTGATGCCATCCTCAATCACCCTGCGCTCTGTATTGTTCCTGGGATGATGCCCTTCAGTTACCCTGCTATAGTCGGTAAATCTTTCCATGCAGAAGCCCCTGAAACTCGATCCACAGCATGAAGGAAAGAGACACCGAAACCAACTTTTTTGTTATTTACGAGCACTGGGATGGCTCGAATCTTTGGGGCTGAGGTGTATGTGTGTATGACTAACCTATAGTCAGACCTGCAGCATGCAATGATAGGAGTGTGGGGTCCTTATTCAGACTCCCGCAGTGAGCCATCCAACCCAGAGCACTTAACTTAATTAACCCCAACATTCAATAAACTGCAGAGGAGAAGCATATGGTCCTTGCTGCACTAGACGGTAAATGTGTGTTTGTGTGTATGCGTGTGTGCATGTGTTGGGTGGTAAAAGGGGAGGGGCTTATTGTAACCCTGACATCATTTATACTACAGGTCAAAAGTTTGGAATGATTAAGATTTTTTTAAAACAGTAAAATTGTGAAATATTATTATGATTCAAAGCACTGTTTGTCATTTTCATTTGTTGATTTTAACATTGATTATAATAATATTAATAAATGTTTCTTGAGCACCAAATCGGCACGATTTCTGAAGGATCATGTGACACTGAAGACTGGGGTAATGTAATTAATGACACTCTAAAATATATCTATTTTAAATTGCAATAATATTTCTCCGGGTTTTTTATAGTATTTTCATCAAATAAATGCAGCATTGGTGAGCTTACAAGATATTTAACATTTTAATTATTCCAAACCTTTGACCGATAGGGTATTAAATCCCATTCTTTACCCTTCCTCATCGCCTGTTCCACAGATGCAAGTTCTCAACAAACCAATGTCCCAGAATCGTCGTTGCTTTGCTGAACATTTTTTCCCAAGCAGCTCTCCTGCGAACGTTTATTTCAAATTTTTTGGAAGCGGGAAGGGTTAATGTCATGTACAAGTAGATGCTAAGTACTTCAACCTGTACTAAGTGAATCGAGGTGTTTTGTACGGTGTCATCTCTCAGCTCTGGTGCTTTTTGTCGGAGCAGGCATGTAAATCTGCGGCCCTGGCGCGGAGCGTGGAATGAGACCTGTCTCTTCTAACCTTTTTTCCTCCTATTTCTCTGATACGGGCATTCCCTGTAGCACACAGCTGTTTTGTGTCTCGTGTTACAGGCAAAGACTGTGTACATGTTTGACTGAACATACACTAACAAATGAATTTATTGTTAATAAAAAACTACAACATCTTAAGAAATATACAGAGGAATGGAGAAACTACGTAATGACGTTATGGAATGTTAATCAATTCTAGTGGTAATAATTATTATCTGCATTAAGACAAGTATAGTACACTTCAGAAGTGTAAAGCTGGAGAAAAACTGCTATTTTAATTCCATTGACAGTTCTCCCATTTATACAGGGAGATATGCCAAGTTAAGCTTCCTTTTTATTGTTTATTTTACTTGATTCAATTTTTTTTTAACTTGCAGTGACACTGAAACCACAGCTATGAGTCTGGAACATGTAATAGTTGAGGGGTCTCATCCCATTCGATTTTTGTAGAATCTATATTATTTCTAGATTTTGCTTTAATCAACACAGCTGAAGAATGTTCGGCCCTGATAGCATAGCTAGCCTGAAATTTGGACAGTGTTATGTTTATGGGGCCTTGAGCAAGGAATGCTTTCATACTGTTATTCAAATAAACTAATAGGATTTGTGAGAGATATTAACGATACTCTGATACTGATCAACAGATGTTTCGTATCACAATATAATATGATTAATGCAGTATTCATTCTAATCATATTGTGCTGTGATATGTATTATTTTTTCATTAAGAGCCTTTGAGTGCTGAAATTAAAGTGATTATAAAAGAAATAACGTACAGAGATCTAGATCTTATTTAACTTTGTCTTAACCAAAGATTGGCTCTAACACAAAGATATGCTTTTTTGTCATTTATTCATCTTTCAGTCCTTTCCTTTTAAAGGATTTTTGAGAATGTAGCAAAGGTGGTGTATGAGTATGCTATGCAAAATGCTCTCTCCTGAACTACCAGCAAAGAGTCAGACTGGGACAAAATCAAATATTTTTTCTTTTTTTCCTATATACTGAGGAAGAAAATGATTTCCTGCTGAATTGTTGAATCTTTACTTATTAATGTCTGTACAGTTAACAGCCTTTGAATGCGCGTTGTAGCTGGTGGGAGGAGGTTTTCTCAAAGATGAAATGGCATTTCAAAGTTTTCCATAGGGGACTCGTTTGTAAATGCTTGAGGTTGAGTGAACTTGTATTTTTGCAATAAAGTTATTACCAATGCACTCCAGCAGGGGCGCTGCACAGACGCCTACACTCTGTGTCTGAGTGAGTTTTTTTCTTACAATAAAAGTATATAAAATTAGATTTGAATGTATACCATTATTAAAAGCCTCACATTGACTGTGATGAATGAACATCGGGCTAATTTTATAATGTAATTTGCATCATGCTCAACCACAGTGTTTACAGTATAGTTTCTACTAAAGAAGGAAAGTATAAAAGAGCTGTATGAGGGGTCTTATGATGACCCTTAAGGAAAGCAAGCTCCCGCTTGATTAAAAATAGGCATAGACTAAAATTTCCCAAAAACATTTGTCATGCTTATCTTTCTTTAGTGCATTTCAAACAGATATACATAAGAAAAACTGAAACTTATCACACTCGTCATACAGTGTACAAATTTTCAAAAAGGCTGGACATTTTACATCCTCCATATTGGATTGTGACTGTAGAAACAAGATGTACCCAGAACACAACAGACAATTACAATTACAAAGAAACTACAATTAACACATTTAATTGAACATAACATTACATTACGTACATACGAAAGTTTAAAAATCTCACATTCAAAAATATATCCTTTTCTTTACATGTTAGCCCATTATAACAGTGGCTTGAAGGGCACAATTCTGGCAAAAAAGTGCATGTTTTCAAAGTTTTTAATAATAGAAATTCATATATTAAATTGTGCTTATGGTCCCCATACCCCTGGTGGAGAAGCATTGATTAAGAGAGAGAGAAGGGTCATGCCTATGTACCAGAATGGAAGTGTCCTCACAGAACCTGCAGTATTCTTGGAACTGCTTTATAAAAACAGATAAGAGGTGATGACCACAACTTCAGTTTGTTTAGACAGTTTCCTCCACAAGGTGTCAGTATAGAAGATCTTTAAATATACTTCATTTTTTATTTACTCTTCCTTCAACAGTGTTTTTTTTTAATGTAAATGTATAAAGAAACGTTCTTAGAATTTGAGTCTAGTCAAGGACACACCTGCAGTCACTCAGTAGTTTAATAAAGCAAATCTTGTCACCTATTTATGCAGAAGAAAAGATGATGTCTTCTTTTTTCTACAGGAAAGCTTTTGCTTTTTCTTTTGCTTTCTTAATGGTTTTCACCCCTGAAAAGAACACATTTCTCTTTAGTTCAACTGACAGTGATAGAAAATGAAATATTTGCAGATCCTCAAATAAACTGTTGTTTCACACACCGCAGCATTTCTGGATGTGGCTCAAACAAAGCTTCACATTATTGTGCATGCGTTGCTGTTTTTAGATGCCCTTTACACTGTTGCCTGAGGGAAATAGATGAACCCAAATGTACTTATGTTATTTAGTTATTCAGCAAATAGGCATTCCTGATTACTGGAAAGAAGAAAACTGAAATATGAAAGTCTATCTATTTTTTTCAGAGTAAACAATTACAGTCGAACAGAGCAGTGGTTCAAAAAATCTCAGATAAGGATCCAGAGTGGACAAGACGCTAACTTGAGGTCGCAAACCATGAAATGACATTTAAAGGCAGAATGAGAACATTTATGTCAATAAAAAACATTAAAACAAAATTAACCTCATTTTTATAATAATTATCACTTGTGATCAGTATACAAAGACTAAAGATTAGTAGTGGGTCGTTCGTTTTTAAATGACTCTGTAAGTTGAGAGCAAATGAGTTATTCTTAAAGCTTTTGTGACTACACATGTACAACATCATTCATTTCATGAACTGAATGCTTCAGGACGTGACTTTGAGTCAATGACTTGGACAAAAAGACAGAAGAGTGACAAAAAATCATTAATCGTTTCACATAATTTGCCTTTGGCTGCTGTCATCATGATTTTTCAATATGGAATATGATCAAAGTTTGAAGAATTTGGCTGTTGAAAATGTCACATTTTAATTTAATTCTGCTCAAAGGAACGAAACGCCTTGAATAAAGATTTGTTCATTTTGCTGAACAAGATCCAAGTTAGGAAAATAATCTTCTCATCAAAGCAAGTAAATGTCTTTATAGGTGATGGTTGTTCGTTTACATACACTCAACAAAAAATAAACACAACACCTTTGGTTCTGCTCTGATTTTTCATGAGATGGACTTAAAGATCTAAAATTCATTCCAGATACACAATATTAGCATTTCTCTCAAACATTCCAGGGTGGCCTTTTATTGTGGGTAGTATAAGGTTCATGATGTCAGATCAGCATCTTGATGTGGCACACCTGTGAGGTGGGATGGATTATCTCAGCAAAGC
>JAUMHI010000053.1:9574183-9589113 GCA_032359435.1 Enteromius unitaeniatus | reverse complement strand
AATATTGTGTATCTGGAATGAATTTTAGATCTTTAAGTCCATCTCATGAAAAAACGGAGCAGAAACAAAGGTGTTGCGTTTATATTTTTGTTGAGTGTATTTAACAAAATCTGAATTAGGCCTGGTGTTTGAATTCTTTCAGATCATCTGCCTTAAGGCTGATACTGATGAATAAAAATATATATGTACCTAACAGATATCACTATACTTTCTCCACCTGTTAATTACAGTACATTATTAACAAAATTATTTTGTGTTACAGATTTTCTGAAAATTTTAAATTTCCAAATTAGGCATTTTCTAATTAAATTACATACCTTTCCAGAAAAGAAATCTGAACATTGAAAATTGTTCATAAATGTTGAACATGTACAAAATGTAAAAGGTTTATGGAAACAAAATAAGCCCATAATCTCTTTTTTGTAGTTTTGTAAGTAGTTATGTAATATGATTTACATATAAATAAATAAATAAATATTTGCTTTTCTTAGTGCACCTTTTATCATCTTCATTTATATTTATTCTGTATATGTTTGTGAGGTAGTTAACTGGTTGTGAGGGAGTTATTACATCATATTGGTATTTAAACCAAGTGTGCCATATACATTCTGAACAGTAAAGCCAAAATATTATTTAGTCTCTCTTAAAGGGATAGTTCACCCAAAAATGAAATTCTGATGTTTATCTGCTTGCCCCCAGGGCATCGAAGATGTAGGGTGACTTTGTTTGTCTTCAGTTGCACCAACAAAGATTTTTAACTCAAACCGTTGTAGTCTGTCAGCCATAAAATGCAAGCCAACCAAACATTCCAAAGCTCTTAAAGTAAAAAAACAAAAAACATACACAGACAAAATTAAATTAAACCCTACAGTTCGTGACGATACATTGAGGTGTTAAGACAAAGACAAAAGACAAAACAATCAAGTCTTCACAAAAAAGCTAACAAAATTTATATAGTTTCTTATACACCACAATCTGATCTCACAGTTTTCTCTGATTGGCCAGCTGACAAAGTGTATTGTGGGGGTCGATGAACCCCATCAGAAATGTAACGCCCTTTACCATAATCGCGAGTTCAGCTTTCAAAATAAATGTACAGAAAGTTTAATGTCCTTAGTAGTTTTATCATTGGTTTAAAACTGAAAGGGGAACAGAGTCGTGTGACAGACACAGCACCCATATGTATTTGCAGTACACAAGTCGTGGTTGACTTCACTGTTCCATGACCCTGTCTCTTTCTCTCACACACACACACACAGGATGTGGAATGCGCTGTGAAACCCATTCATTTCTTAAGAAGAGCAAAAACTCCACATTTGAGCATTTGAGTCAAAAGCAAATATTAAAAGTAAAAACACATTAACAGTCCCTGATTCAGAAGAACCAGATTGTAAGAGCACAGAGCAAAAAACATCTGGGTTGTGCTTTTCTGTAGTAAGCAATCTTAATCATTCCTACCTGCATGTACTTTCAGAAGGCCATATAAAGTGCACAGTGTCTCTCTGGCATGGCTGCATCATCACTACTGAAACCACGCCTACTTTCCTTGCATGATCATTTGGACAGCATTTTGCAAATAGTACCACATCATGACATAGACATGTGGGGGCGTGTTTTCATGAGCCGTTTTAATCAGCCTTCTCTTTTAGACTGAATCAATCATTTTGTGGGAGACGTTGAGCTTTGTCAATCTGCAGATCTTCTACACGCACAAACATCTACATACCTCAGAAAGAAATGGAAAAATAGAAAGCGCAGCATATGACCTCTTTAATTTTAGGATCAGAAAGAAAGTAATGCAAAGATTGCATTTCTACTGCTAATGAAATAGTGATGTTGAGGTAGGCATTGATCTTCTGTGGAGGCAATCTTTCAGCAGACTGTAATGTGATAATTTGACATTGTTTTAGAAGTTTAGCTTCAATATGAGCAATTTTTAAACTAAATTTTGCGCTTTTAAACTTTAAGGGTGTTTTTATAGTGCAACGAATTCTTACCGTATATATCAAAATAAAGAAAAATTTGGTTCCTTAATTTCTGACCCTTCAAAAAACTAGTTGTAACATTGTGAGTCAATTTTGTGTATGTAACTGTTTCTTGTGTTTTCTTGTGAATGAAGGATGTGAGTGTAACTAAATTTGAATGTGTTTAAAGCCAAGTGATGCTGAAGCTGGTGATTCAGCTCTGGATGCGCTCTTGATCTGTCTCCCCTCCTCTCTCTTCCTCATCGCTACATGTGCCACTGCCTCACGTGCGCTCAGCCACAGACGAGTGGGTCTGCTGCCTCAATGAAACACGTCTTGAGTTGCTAAAAATATCCCTCACACAGGAGGAAGGGAGAAATAGAAATCAGAGGGATATTTTTACTCTCTTTGACTGACTATGAATCGTGACTTCTTTGGCCCACTGGTTCTGAGCGTTTCATTATTTATCTGTTTGTTTGTTTGTATCTCACAGCAGGTTTATTCACAGGAAATTCTACCATAAGGGGCGGATGAGGAGGTTTGCATGCTAAATAGTGGCAAAGACACCTACATTCTTCCTCTTCCTCTGCACGCTCTCACAGAAAATCCCACAGGTTTCACCTTTGGTCAGCTAAAGAGAGTTTCTCAGCTGAGTCACAATCAGGTTCTCTGCCTTGTCAAGGATGAACCAGACAACTAAAACTTTACCGTAGAGTTCAACCGAATGAGGATGCTCAACTCCTTTGTGAAGTTTTTGTGGAAGCTACTTTCCAAAATGTATGTAGATTGAATAATTGTAGTAGGACATTAAGCGTAATCCTAATTTTATTTTACAGTGGAATTTAAATGAAGATTTTTTTTTTTAAGATATAAGTCTCTTTTTTTCTTAAAATAGAAGTCTATTATAAACAAATCTATTTGTTGCCAACATTTATAAAAAAATATTCTTCACGTGTTGTAAGATCAGTCAGTGCAAGTTTCTTTCAGTTGAAACAGCACAGATTTAAATTTAATCTTGGACTAGACTTAAATCTTGTCTGTAAAACCGGGGTGAGATTCCCAATTTAATTTTGAATCTGGATAATTGGTGAAGATGGTCAGATTGAAGCTCTTTAAGAACTTCATGCAGCTCATTTACTACTGTCATTAAAAGCAAAAGGGGAACACCTTTTTCCTTATTGTTTAAACTGGAATACACTAGTGTGTAACTGCAGTCACATCTTCCTACACAAACGCATAACCTTTAAAACTTTGCTACATTTGTGGACAAATTAGTAGACCAAAAAAAAATGCATGGAGAAAATCTCTACAATTTGCATGTACTATGCTAATTATGAAATTTACGTCACTTACACTGTAAGTATATCCTTGCTTTGTGGGAAAAATATACTTTAGGCTTAAGCATTCTAAGCACATCAAGTGTGTTCAATCAGCATTTTCATTAGTGATCTCAGAGATTTGAACCACAGTGTACATGAAGTCCATCACTACAGGTAGACTATATGGTCATCCAAAATGATATTTATCTCACAAAATTTCTGGGAATGTAGTAGCTCAGGCAGGTGAATGCAATCTGTATGATTAGTTTATGTTAATGAGTTTTCCTGAGGCACACTAAGCCTTCCATGAAAATGCATTAATTTGCTGCGTTCAGCATGGCTGTCACTCAGGACACATTCATTGGTTCAGAAAACATGAAAACGCTACATACCATGCTCTAATTGTCAGCCAACTATTAAGCTATTAGTCCAGTGTTGGTAATAAAGTGAATGTCTGTTGGTAGAGTCCTGCAAAGCAATTTGCTTTACTCAAAAGCCAGAGAGGACAGACAAATTCCCTCATGACTGCAAAGCAATTGTGTTGCTTGGCAACAGCTGCAGCCGGGCTATCACCTAGTGAAATATCAAGAAAAAAGGGACAATGCCAAACAATAACAGCAACAACTTAAATAAGCTAAATTCCATAACACTTGTTTGTGCCTAATTGTAAGTGTAGGAAATCTGAGACTTGCTTTGGTGAGTTTACTTTAAACCCTACAAGGTAAGGTTCAAGCTTTAGAAAATCTTTAAAAACAATACTCCTATTCTCATTAGCATATGCCCCCACCTCCATCAGGTGGTGCTGTAGTCACACCCCTTAACAGAACATGTGAGGATCAGATTGACTTCTTTCAGCAGTCATGCTTTTTAAAGTGCTTAGTCAAAACTCAGTGGAATTATGAAATATCTTTCCTGGTACGGCTAATAAAATCTCTGTCTATGCCTTTCACGCTCACAGCTCCACAAGCCTTGAGCTCTGTAACAGTTGATGAGCATTAGCATGAGTGTGCTCTCTCCAGACCAGAGTAAATCTGAGGCAGTGTGCATTCAAGAGACAATTATTCCCATGAGGTGACACATCTATACATAGCAACAATGCTCTAGGGGAAATGAAGCACACAAGTTATACTATCCAGAAAAATAGCCGTCAGGATAATGCAGAAAACAGTCTGAAATAAAATAAAAAAATCTAAAAGCCTGGTTTTGTCTCAGAGCAAAAAGAAAAAATAACTGCAATGTCTGTAATACTTTGAGATATCTTGCAATATGACTATATCTCCCACACTGGTGACCTCATATTGCAATTTTATTTAATATCTCAATTGCCCCTTCACAGAGAGTTTGATTGACAGGTGATCTGACCAATAATAATGCAAAATCTGACTCCAAAAAACAAATAAACAAAAAGCAGACAGCAGAGTAGATAAACATTGGTGGACTTTAAATTGAAGAATGATATGTTTTGGCATCTTTTCAGAGTTGAAACAATGCCTTCTGATGTTCATTCATGTGTATTTCATGCTATAGATATTAAAGAGGGAAAGATGATTGATTCTTGATCTGAGGCTTTATTTACAAAATGGCAAAAATTTAAGGCTAAGACTAAATTTCATGCCTAAATTAAACTAAGTCTTGTCTGACAGCATGTTGTTAGTTTTCTCTGTGATGTTTTCTGCTGCATGAGAACATGGTGTTTTGCATGACAGTGTATATAGCTTGTTGGACATAGCAACAGTAAAGGGGGACAGGTCATTGCGAAGTGTCAACTGCCATTTTTTTTTACTTCTCACAATTACCTTTCAGTTTACCCTGATACAAAAATGCGCGTCCATTTAGTATTTCTAAATTGTTAGCTGTTTGCGCCGCACCAATTGTTGCATGACTATAGAGCTATAGAAAGCAGATGGACTCTTATGCTTTCAAATTGCTCTTGTGGTACTTTGATGTCATACAACGATTGATCGGCATTACACAAAAAGCTAACATGGTAATTTTAGGCAATTTAGAAATCCTGGGCAGAATGTGTCTGGTCACCTTTGTATTTCTTGAGAATGGAATTGTTTTCATATTTGTTGAAGTCTTTTACAGTAACAATGTTACTTTTACAGTAAATGCCTCAACTGAACTGAGAGTCACATTGACCTTACAAAGTTCAAAATTCCTAATTTTCCAGTGACCCTGTTTGTTAGTTAATTAAGTTGAGCATTATGTATGTAAGCCTGTAGGCTATGAGCTCATGATTGCCAATGAAAGTGATTGGAGATTGGAAGGGAGGGTGGCCTGACTATTGACAGCGTCTGCTAGAGATCTGTCAATATTCTGCCTGGTAAGGCATCATTTCTATGGTCCTAGAATCATATACAGCCCATCTGCTTTCTAACAGTTTATTTAAGGTGGTTTAAGTTGCCATCTTGAGCATTTTAAATTAGATGAACTGTCCTTAGACTTTCTATAAATGCCACTCCACACACCTCAATCAGCAATGAGTGTCTTCTGTCTAGAACAGTTGCCCTCATGCTAGTTCACTGCTGAGATGCCTGAACCATGAAAGACAGATCACACACATCCTGCTTTCTTTTGGTTCTTATAGGATGCTTTTGTAAAACTAATCTTTAAGTTTAATGCATCATACATATCACAAAGGCAAGTGAACCTTTATTTGATCTTTATCGAGTCACCAGGAGAGATCATATTAGATATTTAACTGTAACTGTTAAACTGTATTTCTCCACAATAAATGAGAATAACAAAGTCCTTAATGACTACCCTAGAGAGATTTTCTTTTAATTCCTATTAAACATCAGAACAGTAATTAACAAGATATCTGTAACTAGCAACTAAAAGTTTTTTTTGCAGTCCATTCCAAACATTGTTTATCGGTCTGCAGCTTAACTGTTTAAGCAAGTTAAAAGTAGTTATTTTTCTTGATCATAATAATTATGCTGTTTGGCTTGGCATCTGACAATCTTTGATGTTTGATAAGATAGTAGAGTAATTTCTTTTCTTATTAGTTTCACTTTAGAAGTGAAAAGGGTATTAAAGCTTAAGTTAAGTTAAGTCTCTTTTTAAAGAGTTTTATATATATATATATATATATATATATATATTAGTGCTGTGAAATCGATTAATTGAATCAAAATGAATTTACTTAATAGATGTGTGTACTGTGTGTATTTATGAATATATTGCATATATTTCAGAAAGATATGTGTGTATATATATATATATATATAAACATGCAAATATTTTTTTATGAATATATGGTTGAACATTTACATAATAAATACACAGTATACAGACATATATTACGTAAACACAATCTTTTAGTTTGGGTAATTGTGAAATAATTGCGATTAATCAATTTGACACCACTTATATATATTGTGCCAGTTATTTTTGTGCCTGACTTAATTGAATATGCAATAAGAAGAAGAATTTCACATGAAGAAATTTCACACTCATCTGTGCTGTTTTGGAATTGCGCTCTTGTGCTAATTAGTAAAACTGAACCATAATATTTTACTATTTAGACTTCTTAAGTCAGTTAAACCCAAGAATGGCAGATCTTGCAGATTTTTTCTTTTGATTGATTTTAGAGTAGATTTGCTGTTTAAATTGTTTTGTTTATTTTTAAGAAGGGCATGTTTTGCACTTTCGTATGCTTTGTTTGTTTTTTGCGCATCAATTTATCATTATGTTGCAGCGATACAAGGCTTTGTTGTGGATGCTAAAGAACCGTAAATCCTTAAAGCTATTTATTTTGAGGCTAAAGCCGATGATGGATATGATCTGGCTTCTGTGCTTGAAGGTCATGCTGTCAGTTCTTTTGATGCTGTAAGAGTGTATGATCACAGAGGCTTTTAGACAAGGTGCATGGCCTGCATTACCTGTGAAATGCTCTGTTAATGGGGTTTCTCAGTGCTTTTTACAAGTGCACTCCTGCTAAATCCTTGTCACCTGACATCATTCAGTTCAAACCACAAAGAAATGACACATTGAAGCTACTTGGTTTCATGCGATTTCAATTATCCTGTCATTCATAGATGTACAGTAAATGTTCTTTGTTAGATTTGCAAATACAGTATATCTATATATATATATATATATATATATATATTGTGACGGGCACTGATTAGCTTCGCCCTGGCAACACAGGACTCACTCCTGGACTCGTTTGCTCGGGCCAATCGTTCACGGCCGGAGCCATATAAAAGAAGCACGTCGACACGGAAGTAACGAGCTACGGCTCCGTTCGCTATACTGATTGACTTACCTTTTCTCTTTCTTCCAGAAGATACGCCATGAAGCAGCCCGGGATAAGGATAAAGAGGAAAAAAGGGGATCACTGTCACGGCAAGCACCACCACCACCATGTGCACCGTATTCATCTGCTTACCTTTCTTTGTAAATTAATCCACCCTCCGGGGTTTTGTGTTCACCTCAAACTTTTGTCTGTCATGCTCACTAGCGCCAGGATCACAATATATATAGGGGTGTTCAAATTAATCGTTTCTACGATGCAGACGAGGACGAATCGGTATCGGTTCAGCAATAGACCATAACCGGTTATAACGTACTGAAGCTTCTGATGTCTTTTGCCACAATAGAATACAATGGCTCACGCCAGTTTCACACTGCACGGGTGAGCAGGGCGTAAGCAGCGTGTATTTTTTCGGCGCCCATGTTAACAGCTTTCACACAGCACGCATGGTAGTCTATTTTTTTCTGGGCCGCTTATACTCTGAGCTCAAGTGACAGTGCGTTGTTCTTGATCTAAACTGATGATCTAAAAGATGTAGTGCTTGTGACAGATAATGCGTCAAAGATGATTGTTGCAGCTCAGTTCGGAACATTCCCTCCCATTAAATGCTTTGTGCATACAGTCAATCTGGCATTGCAGCGCACGCTTAAAATGGCCACGCTGTCCCAGCATTTGGCCAAAATCCGCCGAATATCAACATTCCTCAGGCTCCATCAGCACCACAGCCACTGTTTAAAAGTCAAAGAGCATTGTCTTGGCTTGAGAAATCACAAGCTGATAACTGATGTCAGAAGGGAGCAATCTGACAGTGTGTCCCATTGCTCCTCTAAATGCTATTTTGGTTTATAAATTAGAATTTCATGTTTATACATTTGTTCAAGAAGTGTGTTTTCATTGAGAAGGTAAAATTAAAGTTTTATTTGATATATCTGACTGTTAGTATTTATTAAAAAAAGTATAACGTGAATTAAAATTGAAAATTGAGTATGCAGTGCATCGTCAATGCATCATGATGCATCGAGATATTGTATTGAACCGAATCGATGACATGATAATCGTAATCGAACCGAACCATGAGACCAGTGTAGGTTCACACCCCCATATATATATATATATATATATATATATTGTGACAAGTCAGTTGCCTCCCCTGGCTATCATCGCCAGGGGCGCAGGAACAAGCAGGTCTGGTGGCACGTGATGAGGCACACCTGAGATGAATGAAGCCTCATCACCGCCGCTGTTAAAGGCTGAGCGCCTCTCCTCGAGAGACCGGACTCTTCCCCCATGCATGCATGCTGGTGTCCTCGTGGTTCCAGGAGTTGAGGGATCGCCATGCCGCCAAAGACGCGGTCTTGACGAAAACCGCAATACCTGGACACTTAATTATTTTATTATTTTGTTCAATAAAAGACCCACTGTTTCTGTCATAAGCTCCACCCGTGACAATATATATATATATATCGATAAAGATTACAACAAATTGGACACAAATTGTAATTGCTCTTTTTCTAACAATTCCAATTGTACATCTCAAAGTATAGTTTTAATAGGACAGTTCTGAGTTTTTCCCCCCTAGAATCAGCTCATAGAACCTCGTAGAATTATAGATAAAAATAATAGAGAGATAAAAACACAATTTTGCTAATGTGACTATACTTTAAGCAGTTTTTTTTCCCAAAGTACATTTATTGACATTTGCTTTAAATACAACAGTAACAATAACCATAAAACCTTTACAACCTTTACTGAACATTCAAAAATAAAATACAAATAAAACAAAATAAATTAATAATAGTAAATAAAATAAAATGTATTCTCTCCCCTATATTTTCCTGTACTTCACCAGTTTTTATTTTAATAATTCTACATAAATCGTATTATGTAGAGGAAATATCCAGTGCCGATGAAACGAGTGTGTCAGTTACCACTGCTGTAAAGTCCTCTTGGTTACAATAGTGTAGAAAAGGAGTCCAAATATAATAGAAGTCTTTAAGTTTCGCTTTAGCAGCATAAGCTTTTCCATGGCAAGGTTGTTGGTCATTTCTTTCAACCAAAGAATAGAGGGCTATTTTAAAGCAATAGCCCTCTTGGCCTTAAGCAAGCTAAAGTCAATTAATTTGCGTTTATTAAGGTTCACCATAAAATTTACTGGATATATATGCAGTAAACACAATTTGGGATCACAAGGATAATTTTCTTCAGTCAATTTACAAATCAGAGCAACAGTATTTTTCCAAAACTTTTGTATCTCAATACATTCCCACATACAATGGTAAAGGGTACTTTCTTGTTTACATTTTAAACAACTGTCAGGGATATTTGGATTAAACTTGTGTAGTTTAACTGGTGTAATGTATGTCTGCATTAACCATTTATACTGCAGCAATCTGCATCTAGTATTGACACTATATGTTTGGGCAAACAAACAAGCATCCATCCATTAATTTTTAGAAATATCTTCCTGAAGGTCTTTTTCCTATGCGGTTGATTATGACATCAAACTCTCTTTCGAACTCTCTAAAAGTGTTTTATAAAAGAAAGATCTTCATTTCAGAATATATAAAGCTTCTTATTTGTAGATATCTGAAGAAGTGTTTATTGAAGTGCAAGTGTTGAAGAAGTGGAATATTGTATTCTTTCATCAATTGTTGGAATGACATCATTTTGCCGTCCTTGTATAAATCTTTCACCTGTTTTGCCCATTTGTACATCCAATTTTTAAACCCCCCATCATTTCTCCCTGGCGTGAACATTGTATTACCCCAAATAGGTGTCAAAAAAAATCTAAAAATCTAAATAGTACCTAATACTATTACTATTACTAATAGTACCTCATCTAAATAGTCTAATACCATACACACAAAGAATTTCTAAGAAAATGATTACGTGTGATTTTTTTTTTTTAGCATTTTAACTGAAGACAAATAAAAATACATATGTAATGGAATTGTTATTCCATTTTTTTCTATATCTATCCATGCAGGATTTCAATGAAGTAATACATAGTGGAACATAATTGAGCTGCCCAATTGTAAAGTTTTATATTTGGTACTTTAAGCCCTCCCAGTTCGAAACCTCCACCTGGGCGGAGCAGGCGCCGGAGAAGCCTTCCAAGGTGGAGCATACGCCCTCCTGGGCCGAGCCATCAGCAACGACGCCCTCCTCGGCTGAAATGACAGTTCACAGGCCTCCTTGGCTGATCCAGAGCTGGGCAAAAGCTCAATGACAGTCTACATGGCTGATTCAAGGCCGGCCGCAAGTTCCAGGGCCTCCTTCGACAGCTCTGTGCAGGACAAAGTTTCCTCCATGGCCGATTCAGGGCAGGGCACGAGTTCACAGGCCTCAGTGATCAGTTCTGGATCCGTTCTGAGTTCCTGAACTGCCCTGACGGACCGACTTAGAGGCAGTGCAGCCACCAGCGAGGACCTCAGAGAATCCAAAGTGAACAATGCAATTGCAAGCTTTCTCCCATTACTATATGCCCTGGGCTTGCTACCCATTGAGGAACATAACTGGGCCACATTTTGTACTAGAACCAATCCTAAATTCCATGTTATCGCGAAATCGTAAAAAATTCTGCAGGGATACGTACTGATCGGACAAAGTCTTCTGCCTCCGCCCTGTTTTAAACACATGACGGTGGCCAGTGTGTGTAATTACCAGGTGCACTGGGTAAAGCATCCCATAACGAATTTCCATTCCTCTAAGTTGTGCCTTTGAACCCAGGAACATGACCCAGGAACATGACTAACTCAGCTTCTTCGATTTTTTCGGGCAAGCCGATGAGTCTCAAATTGGAACAAATTGGAGTCTTCCTCTGTCTTCCAAATCCTGTGCCTTGTTTCGTAGATATTCTGTTGTTTCTTTGAGTTTTTTTACTTTTTCTAGAATGGTTGTGACATCTTCTTCAGTTTGTGAAATCCTCTCTTCAGCCACTCCTATTCTTTGCGCTTGTGACAGTAAATCTGATTTTATGCCGTTTATTGCATCCATCGTATCATTGAACTGTCTTGAACAATCATCTTTAAGCGACTGAATTGCAAGTAGGATATCAGTGGTGGCCATACTAACTTCGCTCTGTAATTCGGTTAGCTTCTTACTAGCTATCCCCTTGCCCTCCTCCTCCTGTCCAGACGACTTCAAATGTTGTACCGGCTTGTTAGTTTTGGGTGGCATTTTGTACAGCCGAACTTTAAAGCATTTTTCCAAACACTTGTTATATAAATACTGGCCTTTCTAAAAGAGTATAAATGAAAATTCAGCAGCGAGCCCTTTCCACACGTCTTATCAGCTGCACGTCATAACCGGAAGTCTTAGTAGTTTTTTTTTTTTTGCTAATGTGACTGATTATTCTTACACAAGAATTAGCTTGAATTTGCTTTTGTCACTTTTTAAAGATGAACTACATGTATGGTCAGACAGCTTGTCTTGAGTGTTTTGTCTTGAGCAAAGAGCATATCACTATGGTTACATCTCTGCCTGCATATATGTACACTGGAGTGTGAGGGACTCTCATCAACCACGGCAGACTGTCGGATGAGTGATTTCAAAAGTGATTTCAGAACACAACAGAAAATTAAGCCTATTTTCAAGACCTTTCACCTTCTCGCAGTTGAGTGAGAAGCTTATCTTGTCTGGTTCTCTCAGGGCATAAATACACCGGAATGTAGCTTCCTGATCAATAGAGTTTCCCATGTATTGATTTGTCACATGGAAAGTGGCAGTCAAAGAGGTAAAAATCAGCAGTGTGGTGCGGACCACATCCCACATAAACTCTGTGGTAGTGTTTACAGTAATGATTCATATAAGTGGCTTTGTTAACAACTGTTATGATGGATGTTCCCTCAGATGAGTCAAGTTTCCCACAAGACACTGCTGCTCGCTGATGAGAACTTACTGTTTGGAAAGTATAATGTCTTGACTATAGCGGATATAGAAAGATAAGGATTGGTTCAAAACTGCAAGTACAAGAATGATAGGAACTATTTGGGCAGTAGATTGAATATTCACAAATTGTTCATGGTCAGCCTTTGGCCAATAGGAAATTAAGCTGAATTCTGAATATTGCAGTTATTTTAATAAAAGAATACTTTTTTGGCCAGTATGTGTTCTGACGAACATTTAATTAATTGGTTATTTTGCCCAATAATGAAAATTTGTCATACCCAACCTGATCTCACAGAATTCTGTGTAATGACCACGGACTCTTAACTCAAAATTCCATGTTATTATCGCGAAGTCGTCAAAAATTCTGTAATGGGTTCACAGAACACTGGCCTAGTTAAGATTAACTTGTGTGTATATATTCGTTAACTAGTAAACTCGTACTTATAAGAATACTAAGGAAAGTAAAGGCCATTTAAAAACCATTTAAAACAGAAGGTGATTAACCAAGATATTCTGGTTCTATTGGTTCTGCTGGAATATAATCCTTCTTTTCCCACAATTTTAAACTTCCTGAGAACTTGATAATGGAGATTAGAATGCCTTGACAACTAATCACAAGTTCAAGTCCTAATGAGTCTTCACATACTTATGTTGTCATATTTAAGATGGGATACGTAATTAGTGTTTGATTCTCTGCCAGCTGTTTTGTCCTGGTGCCTTGAGTCTTTGTCTTGATTAGTCTTTGTATAAATTCAGTCCCCTGGTCTTCTATGTTTGTCAGTCTATGAACAAGCCAGGACGTTACAGTGACACTAATAATACAATAGTCAATAGATAATAAAAATTGTATTATCATTTTAAAAAAAAAATAACTTGCTCATTATTATTTGCGTAATTATTAATTATATCTTTACTATATTTTAAATTTCCTTAATTGAATCCAATCAACATAAACTGGTTGAAACAAGTTCAACAAGTAAAAAAAAGGCCTAGTTGCATGACCTTGTTTTGTATCTTTGCTTCTGTGATTTTAGTATATTGTTTTATACTAAATATTGTTTTAATTCACATGCATATTTTTAACTTTGCACTTAATTTCTTTCCCTTTGCTGTCTCCCCTGTTGCCTTATTCTCTGGGTTTGTATTCCTCTTCCTCTCACAGTTTTTCATTTTCTTACACTTCTTTACTCAGTGTCTGCACACATTATCTCACCCAGTGTTGTTTGCTCATGTGATGTGTGTTTGTGAAAGGGATAGTAAGCTGCACCTGTGTGTGTACTTGTGTGTTTGGACGTGGGAGGGAATGCTGTGGGATGGGATTATTGTGGGATTTATGTACTTTGAAAAATCCCATCTCCCTGTTTTCATGGTAATCCTTCCATCAGTGTAAATCCAGGCGATTCAGAGCAGTTTTCTAATCACAGCGGACCTCCACACTGATGCTGACATGACTTAAGTCTACATTTGTCTTGCATGTCTTCAGGATATCCAGTGGCACAGATTGAAGTCAACAGAATATTCAATTCCGAGGCGTGATTCTTTGACCATTTGCCCAATTCCTGGCTCATTCTCAAATATGAGTGGATGATGCAAGAAAAAATGAGTGCAGTGCAGTGATGACTCTGTAAGAGAAAACTGACTGTGTGCATAGATGAAAATAACAAATGTATCTGCATCACCTGTCTAAGTGATAAAAAGGTAGTCAAAGTAATCTCAAATGATCAATATATTTAACTTAAAATATACAGTATACATGAATATAATTTTGAATTATTGTACATATCTTTAAATATATTTTAATTAAAATATTTATTTTACAGTTATTTTATTATTTTAAAGTAATTTATTTCTGGTTCAAATTAATTTATTTTCTGGTTCCTTCACATTTAAAGTGCTCATAGTAGTCAACAACAATACACAGCTTCTAAGAATGGCAGGTGGCAACAATGACCTGCATATAGTTGCACATAATCAGAAAATAAATCTTACCCAAAGCCTGCAGGATAAGCACTTAACAACTGAAGAAAGCACTGAGGGACTGCCAAGCCTTTCTCCCTTTTGCTTTATGCTAGAAATTAATATGTCTGCAAGTAGTTGCAATTGGACAGGGTTATCTGGTGATTTGAAGTGGGAAAATGACCTCACTGGCCTGCTGGAGTTGGAGGACAGTAATACCACCAATCTCTTCTTCTGTCTCTGGAGAAATCTGTGTTTGAAATTTCCTATTCAAATTCTGCAGTTTAATCCATCTTTTCTTAATCACTATTCAATCACACAATTTGTTCTGCTTAATATTTTTTGTAGAAACCATACATTTGTCATGATTCTTTGATAAATAGTAAGATGATTTAATAATGTCTCAGGGTCAGGGTAACAATAATCGAGCACCGGCAAACAGAGATAGTGGAGACTCAGAACATCTCGGTTACGTATTGTAACCCTCGTTCCCTGAAGAAGGGAACGGAGACGTCACGTCGAGACCGACGAATAGGAATC
>JAUMHI010000053.1:9561004-9574083 GCA_032359435.1 Enteromius unitaeniatus | reverse complement strand
AAAAACACACAACAGAAGTCCTGGGCGCTGGAGTGCCCTCCAGTAGTCTGGATGGGCACATCCAGCTGAACGTTACAGCAAAAGGGGCGGCTTTCAATCCATGACCACAGTCAACATTCCCAGGGATCGTGCAGCAACTGATTGATCCTCTGTGATCGGGACCGACCGGACATAACATGGTTCCTCAGACTGTGATTCGGGGATAGGATCCAACTGATGCGGACTGGGTACCACGAGGATCTCTGACAGCTCTCCTGGCTGTGGAACCGGTACCGACAGGACATAACATGGTTCCTGGGACCATGATTCAGGGCTAGGGCCCGACAGCCACATGCAATGATCAGCGGGGAATGACTGGAGAACCAGAGTATTTATACACAGGACGAACGAGACAGAGGGGAGGAGAACATATCAGTTGCCATAGAGACACATGAGAAGGGCGGAGAACATATTGGTTACCAAGACAACACATGAGGTGGGTGAAGACAGAGTACACAGGTGACAGATCATACATGGCATGGAAAAACACAGACACAGTACATGGGGGGCTGGAGTGCCATCCAATCTGGACTGGCACATCCAGCTGATCATAACAATCAATCATTTTGACCCATATAATGTATTGTTGTCTATTGCTAAAAATTATACACATACATGATTTATATATATATATATATATATATATATATATACAGTTTTTTATTTGTTAAGTGACATGGTGAAGGGAAAAATTCAGGGTGGAAGGAAAACTTTTTTCAAATGTTTTGTATTCTCTCACAAAACCTTTGCGTTCCCCTGAGAAATGTAGCGTTTTCTCACAAACTTTTCTTTCATAAAGATATGAATGCAAATATCTTTGAGAGGGAATGCAAAAGATTAAAAAAATATTTTTTCCTCCTACCCCAAATTTTTTCCACTCACCCAGAATTTTCCCAACACCATGTCACATAAGGGGCTCTACATTTTAAATGCATTTTATAATAACAGAATATAGTGTGAGATTTACTTAATTTGTCCATGGCCCTCAATCAAAATAATAATAAAATAATAATTAAGCATCTTATTTATTTATGTATTCATTCATTCTTTTTTTTCCCTGTGAATTAAATAGGAAGGGGCCTTGCCAAACCTGTTGTTCATGTACTTTTGGGCATACAGTTCTTTCTATTATTCACTTTTTAAATAAAGTCTGTAGATCTATTACCAGCAGCACAAAAACAGTTCATTCTGCCTGTGAAGCTGTTTTATTGCTTTCATGTATCCCTCAAAAATTGTAAAAAGTTCCTGGAGTGTGTGACCTCAATTGTGTTTAGCCGAGATTGCAGTTACATGCTCCTAAGGCACTTGAAATCAATAGCTGTAGAAATCAATATTCTGGTCGGGGACACGAAGATCATAGATAAACCCATCCTGTGTGAGTTTCTTCTTCTTCTTTTTTGTTTGTTACAAAATGGCATACATTTAGAAAAACATTTTATACAAGCAGCTCAGAATAAGATTTCTATTAACACTTCTTTGCGCAGACCCAAAGGATGTGAACCAAATCAGGATCATTAGCACCATCCAACACAGCAGGTACAGAGACACCATTGTAGGATGCTCCATTAATGTTTTATGATCAAATTGACGTCACAGGACTTCACATATGGACTGACACTGGCCATGCCATCCCTTTTAAAAACACATTACACATAGATTTTAACACACAATGCACAAGATAAAAGAAGTGAGGCAGTAAATGTGGGTTAAAAAAAAATGTTATCAGGGTGAACATCTGGTGCTGTGGCTTCGGACACTCCAGTAACTCTGCATTACCCACAAAGGGATGGAGACAAATCCAGCAGGATGTGTAGCTGAAGTGCCAGACAGGCATCCTCACTGTCATAAAAAAAAGCAAAAACTGACATTAAAATAAAAATATTATTTGTATGCCAAATAAAGAGCATGCATTACATTTCTGAGCCCATATAAGCCACTAATTAAAACATTTATAAAAATGTAAAGACAGAATACATAATAATAATAGAGCAAATGTTTTGTGCTCATTTACTGTAGTCACTGAAATTAATTCACAAATTATATGATATCCCAAGAAGTGTGAGATATGTTTGAGTGGACTTTGTTTGAGAAAACATGAAAATGGTTGTGACTACTTTTAAAATTCAAATTAGTCCCAATAACTTCATTCTGTTAAGAAGCGGATGGGACACAAACGGTAAGTGCGCAATAATATTTATTTACAGCAGCAGTGGTACAAAAAACTATAAAAATACTAAAAAAACTATAAAAATGTCATGCAGTGGGCCAATCTTGACAACACTTTTTCCTTTTATAGCAAAACATGCCGTAATTGCTACCAAGAATGCTTTTGCACCTACTATTCTGAAAGTAAGAACCTGATAAGATTAAAAATAACTTTTTAATTTTAGGGCCAAAAGTAATTAACAGCATTAACAGCATAATATATTTACATCAACTTCACTTCTCTTTGACAATAACCAAATCTGTTGGGCTTTTAGCAAACTCACGAATGGCTAAATTTCATAATTAATTTAAAAGAAATCACTAGTATTATATTAAATTAAACAAGAAGCCATATTTTCTTGTAAAGCACACTCCAGTAAGGTTTATGTAACTTAGATTTTCTTTTAACGGTGTAGGTTAGTCTTTGATGGTCACTGAATTCTATTGAGTGTCTGCTCTATACATACTTGTGCTGTAGCTCTGTTTACTTTAAATATTACTGCTATCTGCCACGATTGCTGTTAGATGTTTCATGCTTTCAAAACATAACTCAGTTGACCTCCACATTGATCAGTCTCATAAACTGCAAGTAGCTGTCATAGTCTTTGCTGACTTAAAGCATAACAGTTATTTATGACATTTTCCAGTGGGAATCTTATGTTAGATATAGAGGATCTCTGTGCTATAAATCTGTTTCTTTAGATGGACATCTGTGTGTTGCCTGACATATTAAAGTGCCCCTATTATACCATTTTAAAGGTTGCTAATATTGCTTTATGAGTCTGTTAAAACAGGTTTACATGTATGCAAGGTCAAAATCACTTTAGTTTCTCCAAAAATAGATTTAATTTTACCCCATTTCTAAATGATTCGTAAAAGATTGTGTGAAGCAGTTCGAAGTCTGTCCAAACACCTCCCTCCCGTGAGCCCTCACTGCTGTGATTGGTCAGATGGAGCAGTCCTTTATGATTGATCTACCGCTACAGCGGTCCACAGAGCTTGTACCAAAACTATACTTTCTGACATTACTAGAGGTGCTTTCTGAGAGAATACATCAACTACTAGTTAGCAAGGACTACCATGGAAAGTGCTGACAATTTGCTTTTGTAAGCGCTGTATAATGCATAACACTATGTTAAACAGAGTTCATCATTAGTTAAACTAATAAGACAGACAGACAGTCAAGCTGCATCAATCACAGTATTAGACTACATTAGGCCCACAGCTGAACAACAAAACTACAGAAACGTAAGTTAGCCAGTTACCAAGAAATGTGCAGGTTTGTTACACAACATAACGTACACAAATATGGTCGCTAGAAAATGCAATCATCAATTATTTATCATGCTTACAGGCAGAAGTTCAGAGGAGCAAGCCAGTCCAAATAAACTGGGCACTGATCCATCTTTCAAGACCAAGCATTTGGTGAATATCGCGTTGTACTCCAAGATTTGAAAAGCAGTCATCAGTAAAATGATGCAAACTCAACAAGAGACTGTACTGCTGAGGTGTTGTTGAAAAAATGAATGTTAACCACTCATTCTTTGTAGATTCATCTTTCAGAAAGGCATATAAAACAAATTAACTCTCACAGGATAGAGTGTCTTCTTGACATGATGTAATCCGCATGGAAATTGTAATGTTTGTGGGCGGGGCAAGATGTTCATGACGTAAACCGTGGGCGGACATTATGCAAATATGTTACTTAGTGACGTGGATTTGTAACAGAGAAAGATTCAAATTGCTGACGACTCGTTTAGGTGAATGTGAGCCGACTCTTTTTTTTTGATAGACAATAACTTTTTTTATCGTGCACTGTCGGCGTCACAACTTTGCAGATAGTTTATGTTCACCTACAGCTACATGACACACTGCATGAAAGATCATATTTGAAAAGGGACACTTTAATTCAAGCAATGGAATACAAGACATTGAAGACTCTATTATGACACACATTGAGTGCACTGTGACTAGGGTAATTAAGAAGTGCAGTGTATGGATGGAAAAGCCCTTTCAGAGCACTGACAAATGCTTGTCAAACAGAAAACAATTGATATCACACCGAGGGCAAACTGTAAGGTCAGTTTTTGTGGTCTGTATTAGACCAAGCACAGCTTCTCTTAAATGGATAGTCAGTATTACTCACCCTCATTCCAAACATGTGTGACTTTATTTCTTTCATAGAACACAAAAAGATCAATTATGGAGACTGTTTTCTCTTTGATGTGGGTGGTTTTACCATGCAGCGAAAGAGCACTGGAGCTTTTAAGCTTCTAAAATACCACAAAATTGCCATAAAGGTTTCATTAAAAATGGTCCATATCTGCATAAATTCCCTTGTGTGAGGAATATTGTAAATAAAGATTTATGATGTTAATTCTAGTCAATCCTAACTCTCTGACATATCCATGAGAGAAGCAGCGATGGTCATTTAATTAATGAATCATTCTTTTAAGTCAATTTTTTTTCAATTAATCAGTTTACTTGACAGGTTTGAATGACTTATATAGGAAATATAGGTGTATAGATTTAGAAATTATATAAGATAAGTACATGACCGCTGAATTTTCAATTGAAGGTGATCTGTCCTTTTAATAACTAACCCCCGCATCAATGCTGAAGTCCAGTTCTGAAGTTCTGAAGTCCAGAAAAAAATTGTTTCTCATATTCAGTGAGTCTACTGTACATGTGATTGTTGACAATCTTATGACTTGGCGGTCTTCATCTTTGCTCTTTGGTGCCCTAGTTTCTCAAACCAGAGATATCTCACAAAATATTCCTTTTGATGAAAGGATAGATAACAGTGAAAGAAATGAAAGTGATTACCCCCACCACTAGAGTCAAGGCCATATCTGTAACTGAATGGTCCTGGTTGATTGTTCCAGGAATCAGAGGTCAGAGGACAGAGATGAGAGAGACAATCACCTGAAATCTTTACCATAATTGCTTCTTTCTCTTCCTTTTCTCTTTTAAAGAAAATAAAAACACACTAGCATTCCTTCCAGTGAAATGAGGGCATATTACATTACCGTGGCACTCCAAAATCATTTTTAAATGCAATGCATTCCAGCTAGCTTTGCTTGGATTTGTCCATGTATTGGGTAACGTGTCTCATGACATTGGAAAGCCTGTAAAATAGCAGGAGCAGAGTAAGAGGATAAGTCTTGAGGAAGGAGTGACAAGCACCTTATGCTCAAAAAGCTTGTATAACAGTAGATTTTACACTAAATAACTCCATTCTCCCCCGCCCCTTGAATAACAAAGCTGCTCTTTGTAAATATTCTTGACCCATATTAATGTACTTCCTCTCAAAATAATACTCATTAAAATACATTAAATTAGTCCAGATGGTCATGTACATCATTTAGAATATAATAGATTACAATTTATTTGGTAACACTTTATTTTAAGGTGTCCATATTAGACAAGTTACATTTACTTATTATTATAATAACAATAAATTATGCACAATTCCATGCAAATAACCTTAAGCCAAAAACTAATCTTAACCCTAACCAAATGGTAAGTACATGTAGTTAATTAATATTACTCAGTACTTAAATGCATAATTACATTGTAACAAAGACACAAAAAATGATAAACCCATTATTTTAATTTATATTATATTATATTAACGCACTTACTTTACGTTTAGGGTTCGGATTAGGTTTTGACTTGGGGTTACTTGCATGTAATTATGCATAATAAATAGTTTTTTATAATATTAAGTGTATGTAATGTGTATTTTACCTTAAAATAAAGTGTTACAATAAAATATAATACAATATTTAGGAACGGTAAGTGTATTACAATTCTAATTTGTAGTAAAAAATTATTTGATGTATATTTGTTTAAATGCTATAAGCAGTGGTTGCTCATAACATTTTAATTGTCAGCTCTGTGGTTCAAATACTTCATCATCATTTTAGAAGTGTGTCTTTGGCTGTTAATTAAAGCTGCCTCAGATGCATGATTTGAGAAAGAGAGAGTGAAGACTGAGCATGTGCAGATTCTTTGCATATAGGCTATTGATATGAACGTCCTGTTGGCACATGTACACTTATGCGTAAACAGGCACATAAGGCTTACACAGGCTTAGCACAGGGCTGTTGGGTTGCATGTGGGATGTTTGATTTTGCTTAACTGCGCATCCCTCCTCATGCGTAGCCTCCCTGGAACAGGCATATGGTTGCTGGCATCGACAAACTCATCACACACACATGTTGGGCGCAGATGACAGCTCAGCTCTAGGGTGCAGACAGAGAGAGGCAGAGGAAGGCGTCCAGCACCTTCTTTATAGTAATGCTGTTTCTCAGGTTTAAGAAAACTCTTTTTGCGTACCAACTCTGAGCCCCTCTATTTGCGATGAACGCCTCGCGCTCGCTCAGTATGGGAACTCAAGCCCCTAACAGCACCGCTGTGAGCGCGGACACTCTCGCCCCGTGGAATTACAGCGCAGTGAGTGCGCACAAGCTGATGGAGCTGCCGGCGCGGGCCACCACGGTAAGATGATGGAGTTTGTTTAATATAATATTTAGATTGAGAAAACATCTGTTATCATGTGTGTCGTACTTTAAGTCGTGCGTATGTTATTAACGCGCAAAAATACTGGAGCGCTTCTTGCGCCAAAAACACGTGCGTAATCGGAGAAGCGTTTAAGGGAAACCTATCAGTTCCATCGCAAGGTTATAGGTGCGAGTGTGGTAATAATCGCGTATGGTTAACCCCAAAAGACAGGCAAAAGTATATGTAAGTATTTGACATGGCAGTACTGTGCGCTTTAGGATGTTTCAGTAATCACAAAACTTACAGGCATAAGTTGAGTTCTTCTGAGGAGGTAACCGTAGCAGCAATATGCTGATTGAGCGATTTCAGTATAGGACAGTTAACATAAAACATTTTGCATTTATTTGTCTTAATTACAAAGGAAAAATATGACTACATTTTGTGTTTAAATGTCTGTCGGATAGTTGAGGGTTAGCTGTGCCAGAGGCGCCACATAACTGAGGAACGTTGCATCTATACAGACTGCTAATAAAATTTCTGTCTCTTCACATGTATACGAAAGGATCTGCCTATCAAATGGATTAGCTAGTCAATCACGCCTCATTGTTTTAGCCTCTGGGAGTGTTGATGTTCATGGTTATTCATGGGCGATTTCCAATTATAAGTTTATCGAACCATTGAAATGTAAGATTGTGCCAAAGCATGTGATTGAGACTGTAATTAGTTCATTTAAAAAAAGGATTAACATATGAACCTCGTTAATAAAATTGTAATAACTTTGTAATAACTTCATGGAAAAAATATTTCCCACTGTAACATGGCTGTGTATTTTAATATTTTTGTGGTAGCACATTTTTGGCTGCTGTAATATCTGAAATAAAACGCATTTAAGCATCAATGAAGCATGCGGTTGTAATGTATAATATATAGGTATGCATCTATTCTGTACCTTTATCCAGAGCTGGAGTTATTGCTTGCCATCAGAAAACTGTTTTTAAGAGTAAATGAACAGGTCTTAATTTCTCACGGTGATTAAATCCGGACATGTTTGGGTCAAGTCTCTGAACTGTCTGTCTTTTCTGTATGATGTCTTTTACTTTTTCCCAACACACTCCACCAGAGGTGTTACTACAAGTACTACCCTACAAGTGTTACTCAGCACAGTTGAGCAGACTGAGTAAGAATCAGCCACATACTGTACACACAAATGTAGGCAGTCCGATGGGATCATATAACCTCATGTGGGAATCTAGCACATGGGATTAATTTCTTTGAGAAGTAAGCTATTCCTGAATATTTCCTGTGCGACGATTAAGATGGGACATTAGGGAAAATGAATGTAGAGGAAGAAAAAAAAAAAAGCCAAACATGCATAATTTTTTTGCATTGTATCATTTCATTAGATGAAAGTGATATATAAATAGCATGAGAATGATGTGAGGTCTTAAAACAGAGCTTTGTTCCATGTAAGAGTTTTAAACCCATTAAATTTTACTAAAGCATACAGTAATGCTATCCAGAAAAAAATGTTAATGCTTTATTGCTCATAGCCCTTTTTTGTCTCTAATAGATTTCTATATCTATATTTATTTAATAGTGGTCCAGTAAAATGTGAAAGTATGCACTGTGTCATATAAATGAGTGTTATGGCATTACTCAAACAGAGGGGGGCCTTGTTCTCTACGAATTAAAAAGACTTTATTTGTTAATGTCATAGCTACAATACAGAGCTTGCATTCATATTTTGATGTGATGTGAATATAGAGCTTAACCTCTATATCTTCCATTAGCCTAATTTATTTTATTTTTTTTATTTGCATGCATGATTGCAGATCTAGCTTGATATTTTCAAGCTCCGCTATGGAGCACTATGTATCAGTGCATAGAATTGACTTCCTATCTGTATCTTGTGTCGATGTGTTTTGTTGTTGTGTAATAGATTTCATCTTTCACCCTTCACCTTTTGATTTCAAACAGTAGATTCTAGGTTTTTTTTAGAGGGGCATGAGTAGCTGTACGAAATTTACACTACAAAGATGGTAGGGAAGTTCCTCTGAAGTGTCATTTAGCTGTTATTCCACTGACTGTTTAATGCTGCTCAGTTGTGGCAATAATGCATTTACACAGGAATTAAAACTTTATATTTTGATAAAGAAGGTGGGTCAGGGAAGGCATAATTTACCGTTGTTTTTGTCTGGCATTGTGTGTTTTGAACAGGAAATTAATTCAGGCATTTAAAGATGCATTTTATAATTTAAATGAAAGCCAGAACATTGGACATTAGCCCAACAACAAACACTAAACACCATCATGGTAACATACATGAAACTTAAACAATGCAATAAACATTCATTTAACAACATTAGATGTAACGTACAACCTTAATATATAAAACTGGTAGAAAAAAAAAGAAACATAGTTATTTCTACAAATTTTGAATAACATTTGAATCCAGTAAAAGTGATTCATGTGTTTGTCTTTTGCCAATAAATGCTTATTTGCCTTTGTACTTACATACTCCAAAATCTTCTAAAAAGATATGGATGCAGGTATGAGTTTTAATTCATAAAGTTTAAAGTTCATAGCATTTCGGTGTAGCATTGTATTTTATTAGAAAGAACAACTACAAAATGCTTTATTATTTAATTATTTATAATTTTCTGGCTTTTCAGAAATAAAACGTAACAAAACATATTCCTACAAAGAGATATTCACAGAATGGAGACAACATAGACCTTGCTCTGTTTTTTTATGTCTCACAAGTGAGTAAAACATGCAGAAAAAGATGAAGGATCCTAGTTTTTGTTTGTTTTTATGTTTGAAGAGTTTTTGTGAAATATTTCAACAACCATCGACAAAATAAAGCTAAATGTAAAACGAAAAACAACTGAAAGTACAATGGTATTTTGAAAATTAAAGACAAACACAAGATCACAATTTGAACAATGCTTAATTTCATTATAATATCAAGAGATTAATTAATTCCATTCAGTGACTAAGCAAACCTTCTTATTATCACAGCAGTGGGAACCCTGATTGCTTATTAATGAAAATGGTTTTGGCGTTAATGTTAAAGCACTAGATAGTGTGTTTGGATGTCCACATGCTTTTGTCATATGTATGCATGTTTTATATGTCAGAGAGGCAAAGACAGTGACAATAAGAGGGAGAGAGACTGAAACAGAATGATATATGAATCTGTTCAAGCTCTAGTGATTTTGCAGTGACCTTCAATTCTTTTTTTTAAACATTAGTATTCTTCTTAACATCTGAATTAATAATTCACATTGGGGGTGATCTTTATGTGGCCTAATGTTTTACACAAATATTCACTTTACAATGTACCATATTGAAAGCTGCATTAATGAATGGCAAGTGGTTGGTTTTTATTTAAACTATTAATGAGATTCTCAATAGTCATGGGATTCTAAAATGAAGACACTACTACTTCACATTTTTATTTACATTTCTGCATCTTGTAAATGCTTTAATCCTAAGAAACCTTCAGTGGAAGGTATATATTTTATCAGTGTGTTAAGGAATCAAATCCATGACCTTGATGTTGCTAGTATTATACTTTAAAGCCTTAGCCATTAAACCAAACAGTCCGCCTCAAAGATATCAAACAAATGTAAATTTTTCTTCAAGTACTTGTCACATAGTACACTCTAAGACATTCAACTAAAATTTATTTAGCAAGGATGCTTTAAATAGCTAGATCAAAAGATAAAAATCATCTTTATGATGATAAAGACATTTAGAAAGTTACAAAAGATTTCAAATTCAGGTAAATACTGTTCTTGTGAACTTTTTTTTCATCAGGGAAGCTTGAAAAACGCAGCAAAATCAGCATATTAGAATGATTTATGAAGAATCATGTGCCACTGAAGACTGAAGAAAAATGCTAATATTTTAGCTTTGATCACAAAAATAAATTACACTATATTCAAATAAAAAAATATGTAGTAAAATAGTAAAAATAGTAATAGTAAAAATATTTTAACAACTACTAATTGGTGACTTTCAATGCATTTGGAGCCACAACGGTTGACTGTCTTAATAAACCTGCAAGCACAAGAAAAACCCCCATTATTTTTCAAAGTAGCGTTTACAGAATTTCCCTCACTTGTCAAAATTTTGACGTTAATAAAAATGTTACATACTACATCTGAACACACAATAATGGGTTTGATTCCAGGGGCGGTGAGAGTTCTATGTTGAAAGATACACTGGCTTTAAGTATACATAAGTCTAATTATAAGTCGCATGTAATGATAGAAACTGCCAATTCATTCAGGAACAAAGAAAGAAACTGTTTTTCTGTTTTATAAATGCTTCAGTTAATCTCTGATTCTAGGTGTCTCTAAAGTTACATAAGTGACTTCATCGGTACCCACGTTTCTAAATTAGTTAACTTCGCTAAATATTATTAACGTACCAGTTGATATTATCATCAATAGCACAATATCACAAGGCTACAAAATACACCTCCGACATTGCAGACGACATCCAGACTAGAAACCTGAACATAACAAACAAAAGAAGTACTTGAAAATACGGTGTAAAATCTAATTGAAACAGTGGCGTTGAAAATTGAAAACACACTTTACCTAAGTATTTCACCTTAATTCACTGTTAAAGTTAAATGACGACTGGCCAGACAAGCTAACTTGCATTAAAGTGCAGGAAGACCTACAAACGTGTTTCTCAATTTACCTAGAGTTTATTTTGACTAGTATAGGCAACCTTAACTTAACTCACCATTCAATGTTGTCAGTGTCAGTCAAAAAAAAGGCTCCAACTCCCGACATGAAAAATGAAACGATGAATAATGTCAGTTTGCTGTTGACATGTGAAACCATCTTAAAATTTCTTAGTTTTGCATGTGGTTTTGCAAATGGTTGCGTTTAGGGTTTTTTCGATACCAGTGCCAAGTCGATACTTTTAAAACGGTTCCGGTGCCTAAACGGTGCCTGAATCGATACTTAAAAAATAAAAATTTTAACACTTTATAATAACTTCACACTATGAATCAGTAGTTAAGCATTAGTACACAGTCGGTTCAACCTTTATTAAGCATAGTTCCAACATTATTAGTCATTAGTAAGCAGTTTATAAATACAGCTATAAATGCCTTGTTCTTGATTTATAATCATATCTATTACTAAGGAGCAAGCAGAACAAATAAAAACAACACAGAGGGATACAGAACTATGATTTCAATATGCAAATAAAAATGAAACTGTTCACTTGAATGATTTATCATGAAATTGCATGAAAGGTTTAAAAGTCTGAAAAAAATAATAAATGAATAAACAAAATAAGCTTATGAAACAATAATTAACATGTGGTCCAATGCCATATCTCAAGTCAAGTGAATGAATCTTATAACAGGCATCCAATACTGACTTCCGGAACAGGGGAATAACCAATGACATTTGAGATTACGACTAAAACAGCACGACTGACAAAAACAAACATGTTCGCAGATCAACCGCTAAAATAATTGTGCGCAGATAACATATTGTGCGCGCCCGGGGTTTTAAATGAGCTTGCGGGCTCCCGTTTCTACGCATCTGTTTTCCTCACGCGGGAAATGATTTATGGCGCGCTCGCTTATTAACAACATAGATTTGCCGCCATAGATTTGTTGGATTTTCCATTCAGGCACGGCACCGAAATGAGGCACCGAGATCCGTGTTTTGTTTCGGTTGGGTACAAACCGGTTACCTAGGTACCGGTGCCATACTGGTACCGGGTTTCGGTACCAAACCCTACTTGCCATTGGTCATTTTTCGCAGGTAAGTAAATTTACAGTAGTGTACTGTACAGTAGTGAATAAATACAGTAGTGACCATATATTTCACAATGACAGGGGGGAACAACGGAATATACCAACATCGAACTCAAACATAGACAGAGACAGACACGGAACATGACATTACACCCCCCCTCCGGAAAGGCGCACCTGCGCCGGGAGCAACATCAAAAAACACAGAACATAACGGGGAGGGAGGGGGGGCGCCCTGAAGGCTAAACAAGGGGAACACAGTAACAGGATGAGGTGGGTCTGTTGTAGGCGACTCAGGAGGGCGCACGGGGTGCGCTGGTTCAAGGGAGCGCTCTGGGGGTGCGAGTTCAAGGGGGCGCTCTGGAGGCGCGAGTTCAAGGGGGCGCTCTGGAGGCGCGAGTTCAAGGGGGCGCTCTGGCAGCGCGGCGGGCTCTGGAGGGTCGGGCCATGTTGACAGGTCTTCTTCTACCATTAACGCTGGTGGTTCGGGCCAAGGTGGCAGGTCCTCCTCCACCATTAGCGCTGGTGGTTCGGGCCA
>JAUMHI010000053.1:9540985-9560904 GCA_032359435.1 Enteromius unitaeniatus | reverse complement strand
AACCAAACGGTGCACAATGACAGGGGGGAACAACGGAACATACCAACATCGAACTCAAACATAGACAGAGACAGACATGGAACATGACAATTGTAATTTTTTTACAGTGTACTTCTACAGTATGTGTGTCAGTGCTCAAACTTAGTTTAAACGTAATTCCTACTTCATGACTTCATCCTGTACTTTGTCTAACAAATTGAACGAGTATTATTATACCAAACCAAAAGGAATGGAAAATTACTGTTTCACAACATTTTGAGAAATTACAACCTTGAAATAACTCTTGAATAATGTCCATATTAAACAACAACAGAATGCACGAGCAAGAAAAATGTCAAATAATAAGTAATATAATAAAAATGAATAAATTATTGAAATATCAAAAGGAATTATTAAATGGTTATAAACAAACAAAAATGGCTAAAATTGACTCATAAAAATTCATCCACCATAGTTAAGACAAATGAGAGGTTAAGTAATGATTCACTATGGTAAGATCTGCCTATGGAAAGCCAAGAAAAATGGGTCAGTGATATCAGTTAAAGCATGCGTAGATTAGCATCTCAGAGCTGCACATTGTCAAAGTGCTGTTTTAAATCTGTCTTGGTCTCTGATGTTTTTCACTAGTAATGTTGTAGACATCAATCAAAAAGAATTTGTGCAGTTCGAAAAACTTTAGCTTGAATTCAAGTTCACCTTCCTCCAAGAAAGTTCTTTCAGGAAATACATCCCTGCTCTTTGCAGAAAGGTCTCAGCTTTTCTTGGTCAGAAAGAGCAGATAATCTCCACATAAAGACTCCTTTTTAAAACCAGTGGATCAGCTGTCCTTTATCGCAGTTTCCGCTTGAGATGCCAGTAGTCTGCTGAGACGTTCCTTACTGATCAGGAAACTGTCAGCTGACAGATTTAGAATTGATTGTGTGTGCTTTGCTTATATTCAGACTTTTCTTCTAGCCGCAAGCTATGATAATAAGTGGAGCAGCACAGACAAACAAGTTCATTCATTGTTGCAACACAGTTGCTCTCAGTTTTGCAGGTTAATTTTTGTTCTTTATAAAAGCTTTTAAATAATGCAAACATAGTATTATTAAATAGTTTTAATGGCATTTCTTCGTTGTGCAGGGGTGTTATTCTAAACAACTGCAGCCCAAAAATAAAGCACCATGACGTTGTTCTCTCTCTGCTATGATTAGCTATATAATGGTATAAATAAGCTCCTTGGGATGTGGTGAAATGTCATGTTTCTCTCCTTTATCCATTTCTGTCTTTCTCTTCTTGTCTCTTTATATCACTCTCTGAATGTCTAAGCGATAGTGACATTTTAAGAGCACTTCTCATATTTGTGCCATAGAATAATCAAGGACACGCTCTCGTCCAAATCCTTCATCGATAGACATAACAGACAAGTACTGTAACAGTGCTGACATATGAGGATTAATTCAAATATCAGCACTGTCTCTCTAGATTAGTCGAAATGACAATAAAGGCAATTTATAATGGATACTTTGCCTTCCAGTGTCTACTTTCTGGAGTGTCATTGTGGCTAAACATTTCATGTCTTTGGAAGTTACTGCGCATATATTACTACTGTTCAAAAGTTTGAGATTGGATTTTTTTGGAGTGTGTTTTTTAAGGACGTCTCTTAAAATGCTTATGTGTTAACTGATCAAAAATATTTGAAAAAAACCTCCCATAATGTAGTGAATATTATTAGAATTTCAAATAGCTCTTTTCTATCTCAGTATGTTTTAAATGTAATTGATTCTTTTGATGCAAAGTGGAATTTTCAGCAGCCATTATTCATCCAGTCTTCAGTGTCACATGGTTCATCAGAAACCATAATATGAAATCTAATATGCTGATAATTTATTCCTGGAATAAAAAATAATTTATTTAAAAAATGAAATAGCTCAACGTGCTGCAGAAAACACATGCAAACAAAAAAATACACATGCAAACAGAGGAAAACACATGCAAACAGAAGGAAACACATGCAAACATCTAAGGTTTATAACGGTAACGCACGTTACATATGGGATCTTGCATGAGAGACCAATCGCCTTCGTGTCCTTTGAAAAGGCCAATGAATATTGGCGTGCAATAATCACAGTCAGGTGCATCTTATCACAGTGTGAGTATAAGAGGGCATGGCTGGATTGCACATGCAGGTTTTCGCTGAGGAGCCTAGCCGGTATCAGCGCGACCCAGGGTCGTGGCAAGGGTATGTATTGTCTCCGTTCCCTCCTTCAGGGAACGTGGGTTACCATTGTAACCTTAGACATTCCCCTTCAGTCGAGTTCACTTCGATGTTACATATAGGAACAGACCCATGGAAAAGGCCACGACCCTGAGGCCGCATTACACAGAGACCCCGGTGCCTGCAGGCTTATTGCAGCGTGTAGACAGGAGAGTCTGCACGTAACCTTCCCAACGCCCTGGGGGCCGGCTTCTATTCAAAGCAAATTTCAGATCTTTCAGAGCTGAAGCATGGGTTGGGGGGCGGAGACATAAAAAAAGTAATTTTACATTTAGGAATGCACTATATCAATAAAATATGGATATAAGTGAAGGGAAACACAGCCTTCGAGCTGACTGTGGAACCAAGATGTTAAGGCCACAACCTACTGATGAAGGGGCAAGGAGGAGGATGGAGAGGGTTCGCCTTGGCATCGGGAACCCCCTGCAAAGGTCACAGCACAAGCCAACACCAGTCGGTCTTCCCGCTACCTGCTTGTCTGATTTAAGACACGGGAAGAAACAGCCTCCTTACCGAGGTCGTAGAACCTGGTGAAGGTGTTCGGTGCTGTTTAGCCCGCAGCTCTACAGATGTCTGCCAGAGAGGCACCGTGCGCCAATGCTGAGGTAGAGACAACACTCCTTGTGGAGTGGGCTCTCAGACCTAGGGGTCACGGCTCTCCCTGATATAGATATGACAGGTAGTTGAGGATGCGGATGCCCATCTGCCATAAGGCAGACAGAGACCCCTTTTCACCAAACTCGCGGAGGCAGGGACAGGCCAAATGGAAGAACCTTGTACTGATATGCTTGACCCTCGAACGCAAACCATAGAAGGTGCCTGTGGTAAGGTAAGATCGAGACATGAAAGTACGTATCCTTCAGGTCGATGGCTGTGAACCAATCCTGGTGCCGGAATGCATGTTAGTATGCGCTTCGGCGTGAGCATCTTGAACAGCAGCCTGAGAAGGGACCGGTTCAGGGCTCTGAGATCCAGGATTGGTCTCAGCCCACTGCTCTTTTTGGGCACAATGAAGTAAGGACCTCATCTCGGCTGGAGGGACAGGCGCCGCGAAGGGTTGGGGAGCTGTAACCAGGCCTCCAACCGAGTCGCCAGGGGTATCAAGGGTACGGTGACACCCGCGCTGACGATCCAGGTCTCCGGGTCTGCATCTGAGGAGAAAACAGAGTGGTTAGATGGAGACCTCGGGGCACTGGGCCAAGAGGTGAGGAAAATTGCTCTTTCAGTCAGAATTTGGGTACGTGGGCCAGCGGCAGCTGAGTGCACTGATGTTGTTGATGTTGTCCTCGGAGATGTGGGCGCAGATGTCATCGTCCCCCGAAGAGCAGATTTTATCACTCCTGGGCTGCCTGTCTCAGGGGCGCTTCTGTTTCTTGCGGATGTTCTTGGCCGGGCCCTGAGCCAGCCTAGCATTGTGTGCCTCGGCGGCAGATGGAGCAGGTGGGACTGGTTTTGGTGCCGTGGGGGGAAGCCCTCTGCGACGAGTAGGCTCAGGCAGGGCGCTCAGGGGTTTTGTGTACTCCTGGCGCGGCAGCACGTGGCTGATGGCCTCGGCCTGCTGCTGAACTTGTGAGAACTTCTCGGCAAAGTCCTCGACAGTGTCGCCGAAGAGGCCAACCGGCGAGATGGCCGTGTCAAGAAAGCGAGCTTTGTCAATGTCGGCCACATTAGCTAGGTTGAGCCAGAGGTGTCGTTCCTGGGCCACTGCGGTGGCCATCACCTGACCAAGGGCTCGTGCAGCAACCTTCATCGTCTGAAGGGCAAAGTTGGAAGCGGCACGGAGTTCCTTCATCACGCCCTGGTCAGTACCACCCTCGTGCAGATGTTTAAGCGCTTTGGCCTGGAACACTTGAAGTGTAGCCATCGCGTGCAAGGAGGTGGCAGCCTGTCCGGCGGCGTGATAAGTCCTAGCCGCGAGAGTGGATGAGACGTAACACGGCTTGGCCGTGCCATTATTGTTTATTATCAAAGGCCAACTGATTGAAAACCTGATATATATCTATTTTCTGGGACACTATTAAAAGATGATTAAACAAGTCCTTTTGAATTGAATTTAATCAGGAGCAACCAGCTGAAACACTCATTTTGTTCCTTAAAATACCAGTGTTAATATAAAGTGTTACCAGTGTTTGTACAGATGGCCAGATGTTTTTCCACTGAGCATTAGATGCTCTTTGGATCATTCTCAAATCATGCTGTAGAACATAATCCTCAGGTTGAGTGCACAATATATTAAATCAGAACTGTATGTTTTGCAGAAAACGAAGTTTAAGCATTCACCAATAGTAGTGAAAGGGGTCTGCTTTAAACAGATGATGAGCTTCTTTAATGGCCCATTAATTGTCCTGCTGCTATTTCATGCTACACACATTTTACATTAATCCGTCACTGATCTGCAGCAGATTATAAACTCATTAGTTCTGAAATGTCCTTTTCTCTCATTTTGTATTTGCGTTTGTCATACTGAGCCGTTTTACGGTATCCACTAGTGATACCATCTTCACATCGTCTTCTTCAAAGGCTAGCCATAGAAGATTTAAATGAAACAGGAATGATTGCTACTCTGATTTGCTATGTATTCTGTATTACTCACCCATTGTATGCTCTAACTATGAAAGTGACTTACAGAATGCCAATTCTACTTGTTTAGCTCTGTCTGGTTTTAGCTGTTCGAGTCAATAGAGTGACTCAGTGATGAATAGAAGTATAAATGGATAAATTGATGCTAAAAGTGGCCGACTAAGATGTTGACACTGGTGAATCGAACGGCAGTGTTTGATGTACTAATTGCTTCTTAAGAATGGAGTCTGACAACAAGGGCAAAAACCGAAAGCTGGCCCACTTGCCATTCTAAAAGCTTCCACACACCAATGTAATTGAATGAAATGGCACAATACACTTTAAAAGCTGGCTATTGCGATATAGAACAGTCATATAGAGATGTCAGGTACTAGAAGATTTGGTCTCTCAGAGAAAATGAAGCCAATATATAGATAACGTTAAAATCAAGTATTAAGATTCAGTGACTTAATGTATAAATGTAGCAGATTGTGCTCATCTGAAATCATCTCCTGGCATTCCCTTTTTTCTTTCTGTGTACAGGTGGCAATTGTGCAGGATGTTCGACATCCTTTTCCAACAGTGGATGTTCCGGACCATGCTCACTACACTATCGGCTCTGTCATTCTAGCAGTGGGCATCACCGGCATGGTGGGAAACTTCTTGGTCATGTATGCCTTCTGCAAGTGAGTCCAGATATATGTTATTTCTTAAACTCCTGGTTAGATCTGCTCGTCTTGAGTCATCGTTACACTGCAAAGGCAGCACAGAATCTGCAAAGTTACAGACCATGGTTAAGCTTTTTTTTGTATTTCAGCATTTGACATTTCTTTTGTGTGTGTTTTCAGGAGCAGAAGTCTGAGAACACCTGCCAACATGTTCATCATTAATCTAGCTGTCACAGACTTTCTGATGTGTGTCACTCAGACGCCAATCTTCTTCACCACCAGTTTGCACAAGCGATGGATCTTTGGGGAAAAAGGTAATCCAGATGTCAGATAATAATGGGCGCTTGATCAAACCCCTGGTTCATTTCCAGGATTTCATAGTTACTTGCACAGATTCTAAGTCGACTTTATGGGGTGAGTTCATGAGACTGATTCCTGTGCAGATGAGAAGAAAGTGTAACAGATAATGATAAAGAATCTAAGTTGGAGAGGGTTTATGCAGTGATGCATAAGTGTATATCCTGATGAAGGAGAAGAAACACCTTTGTGTCCACAGAGGTCAAAGCTCATGTAGATATGAATCAGTGTTCATTTTTCAGTTACAATGCTTACAATTGCAGTTACAAAGGGGCTTCTGAAAAAAAAAGTGCAATTATGAACTCTGAAAATATGTTTTTGGTTCATTAAGTTGATTGTTTGATGAATCAGTGCTCTGAAAAATAGTTGGCATTCTGCTTTAACAAGCTTTTTTCCAGTATGTTATTATTGAGGAGGAAAACAGTGAAAATAATTATATTTTCATTGTCCTAGAATATATAAAAAACAAATAATTTTGTAAAAGCCTTTGAATTAAAATTAACAGCTAATGGGTTTAATTTGTTAGTGTTTTATCTGTCTCAGGATTTGATGATTATTATTAAATTAAATGCAACATTTTCTTTCCTAATCAGGCAAAATTGTATCTGAATTTTAAACTGGATGACTGTTTAATGCTATAGTCAGTGTTTCCAGCCAGCAGTAGAAGCACATATTAATTACAAAGTAACTTTTTCTATTTTTGTGGAAAATATATTTTACATTTGTTTAGTTTGTATTCCTAAAACCATAGAAGACAATTAGCATATTTGAACCATTTTCTTTTTCATAGGTTTGCACTAATGTCTATAAGAATGGTAAAAAAAAGTCTAAGTCTATTTCAAGTTGAGAAGTACTCCATTTGCTAATAATATTTTGAAATATTCATACATGCACTTACATTTGTATGCCTTATATGTCAAAACATAAAAGTGTTGCTTGTCTCATCATGTAAATTACATCAATTCAAAACAAAAAGTTAAGTAGTTTGCATCTCTGGATAATACTGTTGTTAGTTTAACATTTCTATCATAAAACAGTTGTCAAATATTAAATGTTTCCCTACTTTTACTTTATCTGACGCCTACAGAACAGCAGTAAGCGAGCCATGAATAAACAGCTCCCTACAAAGTCAATATATTAGAGACGTAATCGCTCATTCAAGCTCTCTTAAACATATTATTGTGATTATTTTGTATTAGTCCTAAAAACCCCTCCTGAAAAGACAACAATTTCATGATTACATATTCATCATGCAGTAGGATGTCTGGGATTAACGCAACGCTCTAATGTTAGGCTTTCGAATAATGCCACAGATAAAACAGAAAATGTCAGGTCATCTGAGGATCCCTTGATCACTGATGGTCTTGTTTAGATTTCAAACCTTTTAAGCACTTAAAGCGTGTTCTTTGAAGTGAAGTAGTTGCTGGATGGTTGATGAAGTGGAATGACTCAAACTCTCTTGAGGTCTCTCTTCAACCTGAGGAATGTGTGAGAGATCTGCTGCGCTTCCTCTGAATGATGTTCAGTAAAACCCCTTCACTGTGCTGTAGAGCAGCTTTGTAAGATGGTGACAGTGGCACCCACTCGCTTCACAATCATTAAATGAGTTTGTGTTGCCTTTAACAAGCTTTCTCTGCCTGGAATCATTTTATAGGCATCACCTTGTTAATAATAAGTCAGAATCTTACAACCCCCAGTAGCCATACAGTACATTGTTCATATAGTTTAATTGTCAATATTTTATCCAAAGTGTTATTGTAGTTTTATGAGTACACTGTAAGGCTACATGTCCACCAAAGCTTTTTTGTCAGCTGAAAACTCAGCTTTGAGGGCTTGAGAGTGCAGCATTTTGTTTTTCGTTACGATCCTGTGGTTGCTATGAAACAGAATATACACTGACGTAATGGCAGACGCATCGCGAATTAATGTTTCTCCAAACATTATACTTCATAACTATATCATGGTAGTTTGGCAATTCCATCTAGTAAAGACATAAATAGCCGTGTTCAGCCGTAGTAGAGTTGGTAGCCCCGCCCCTCCTCTACTCCGATTGGTTTGCGGACTAGTAAGTGACAGTGATGAGTGCAGCGTTTTACTCAAAATTGAACATTCTTCAGCTCCCAGCGCAGAGGAAAAAATGCCTGAACGCTCTCCAAAAAAGATGCTCTGCACTCTGCTCACTCCTGGAGTTTTATAAATGCGGCACTCCCAATTAGAACAATTGAAAAATACGCGAACTGTGGGCAAAAACATTTTGGTGGACATGCAGCCTCAAAAAAAGTTTTTTTACTAAATTTTCAGAATTTTTTAAATAAACAAGTATGAAATAGATAAATGTGAAATTCTGAGATTTAAACACAGCAATAGTATTTTCTTGCATAAGGTACTTCAATCATTTTTATTTTATTGATATTAATATCAGTATATATCCCATTTGCTAGGTTGCTGTTTGTACTGAGCAGTATAATGTACAGTGAGCCAGTGATTATTGCAAAAATAAAACCTTTAAGAATGGTACAAGATCGTCTTATAATTTTGAATATAATACATGATACATAATATCCAGTGGGAAAGATTTTGTTGATATTCTTGTTCTCTCTGGTCCTCTCATAGTCAGGGCTATAATCAAGCAAAGGTTTCCTCCAATATTTAAATAAGTAGTCAATAAATATGGGCTTCTCAATTACACTTTTTAAACGTAAACCTATTTTTTCCAGAATGTAAAATAAAAAACCTGCTCACATTAGTGACATTTCAAAAGCAATTATAGATTCACTGGGTTACAGGGTTTTCCATTATTATTATAATTACACACTTCCTGCATGCTATAACTATGGACTGGTATTCCTATGTTGATAAGAGAAACAAGTTCTTTTTCATCTAAAGCTATTTTCCAGTCTTATTCTTTTCATACAGAAGTTTGACTGAGGTGGTAGATTTATCAGGACTCTGTAGTATGATTTATTACTCATGCAGTAGAAATGTAAAAAGCGCACCCCCTTAGGTCATCTGAGATGTACTGTAGTTAAGTTTGTTTCTTCATCATAACAGATTTGGGTAATTTTAACATTACATTTCTTGGTCATCAGTGGGTCCTCTGCAGGAAATTGGTGCCGTCAGAATAGGAGTTGATATGAACATCACAATAATCCACACCACTAATCCACCGGTCCTCTTTTGACATCTTGTTAAGTGAAAAGTTAAGGTTCATTAGGTTTTTAAGTTTTTTACTTCAAACAACACAGTCTCACTCCAACTCGTCACATTTTGACGCTTGGTCAAGACCCTTTTGCATCGCCTTTTGAAGCTCAAGGTACCCCTTTTAAGTCACTTTTTGTCGTGAAGGGTCCTCAGTTGTTTTAAATAGGAAACCCGTCACAGCGTCAATATGCTGATAAAAGATATATTGGCTAAAAAACAATGGCATTATTGCATATATGTATGCAATATGATTTTTCAATGTAAATGGTCAAAAAAGTTTTATTGAAATTATATTATTTACACATTTATGAGCACGTAACCCAACCCCTGCCCCTAAACGTACCATTTGTATGGTGGCCGAGAGAGCTCAATGTGCTGCAAACTTAAGAAAGCACATGCAAATTGAAAAAAACACATGAAAACAGAAGAAAAAACATGCAAACAGAAAAAAACTCATGCAAACTGCAAATTCTCACAATGCAACCAGAGAGGCGCTGCAAACACACGCCTCGCTGTTTGGTCGGGTTGTGAGAATTTGCAGTTTGCATGTTTTTTTCTGTTTGCACGTGCTTTCTTAAGTTCGCAGCGCGTTGAGTTCTCTCGGCCACTGTACATTTGTCAATAAAAAACAAGATATAGCAGGCAGATACAACTACGTCATAATTTATTTGAAAAATATTAAAATTCCAAGCCTTTTGAGGCAAAAAATTAGAATTGTGAGAGGAATAGATGTGGTCGCTGTCTCTATCTTCCATATACTTTGTGTGTGCTGCTGCAGTCTCTGTGTGATTTCCGAAAATGCCGCTTCAAGAATACTTACATCAACGTTGGTTGTGAAATTTTATTGGCTTTTCTGTATCTCGTGACTGATTGCGTCATGCTACGGGACGGGAATATGTTTTGAGTGAGATGTGAGCGCATTAATGGAGCGGGATCATTTTTAGTAATTAAGACCTTGTGTTTTACTCTCTTCTTCGTGTAAACATTTTGTATGGCTTCAGAAGACTTGGAATGTGACATGACTTGTTTGTAATGTATTTATAGTGCTTGTAGGGGTGGGGTTTGGTTCTCCAATAAAAGTCAAAAATTATATAATACATTTATGTATGCATGCAAGCCTTTACATTAAGCCAAACAACTGAAAGCAATGGAGGACCCTTCACGTCGAAAAGTGACTAAAAGGGGTACCTTGAGCTTCAAAAAATGACACAAAAAGTCTTGACAAAGCATTAAAATTTGAAAAGTTGGAGTGAGACTATGTTGCTTCAAACCATAGCTTTCAGCTAAAATAAGTCCTCTATCCATAGTATTGCTTTTTCCAGAGAATTGGTTCAGGAGAGAAGTATGCATTGACCAAGCACCTTTTACAATCAAATACAGTCCAAAAGAGTTGTAAAAGTGGATTTTAATGTGAAAACAAAACAATGGACAGGCTTTTTTTTCTGAGCTATTGTTATTATAGATTTGTTTCTTACAAACATGCAGTTTTTCACTTCATAAGATATTATTTGATAGACTGGAGTTGTGTGGATAACTTTAATTGGCAGTTTAGATAATATTCTGACGGCGCCCATTCACTGCAGAGGATCCGTTGTTGAATAAATGAGTTAATGCTATACATTTCTCCAAATCTGTTCCAATGAAGAAGCAAACTAAGTACATTTAGAATTTTAGGTAAACTATTCCTTCATCATATTTCTTTTTACAGTATTTTTCTCTTTCCACAGGTTGTGAGTTATATGCATTCTGCGGCGCTCTGTTTGGTATCTGCTCAATGATCACACTCATGGTTATTGCAGTAGATCGATACTTTGTGATCACTCGTCCTTTGGCCTCTATTGGTGTTATGTCACGCAAACGTGCCCTATTGATACTCTCTGCTGCTTGGGCGTACTCTATGGGCTGGAGCCTGCCTCCGTTCTTTGGATGGAGTAAGTGCTTACAATCACTTACTTAAAGAGAGGCATTTAATTGTCAAATTTTATTAGAAAGGAAGTTGTACCTCCTCATTTTAGAAGCAGCAGAATGTAATTGCATTTTATATTCTCAGGTGCGTATGTCCCCGAAGGTCTGCTGACATCCTGTTCGTGGGATTACATGACTTTCAGTCCTTCTGTACGAGCCTACACAATGCTGCTCTTTACTTTTGTTTTCTTCATCCCCCTTTTTGTCATCATGTATTGCTACTTCTTCATCTTCAGGGCCATCCGAGATACCAACAGGTACATGCTTTGACCATGTTTATGAGCATTTTTGACCATATTGCTGGACTGAAAAGAGGTGAAATACTGTTTTTCCAACCTGATCTCACAGCAATTCATACATATTTCATGAGGTGGCTAATTCGTACAAATTCATACGACCACACATATTTTGCCATTTTGTATGAATTTTGCACGAATTACCTAAACCTAACACTGCCCCTAAACCTACCCGTCACAGGGTTTCAGACAAATCGTACAATAACGTACGAGTGATGTGTACGAATTAGCACAAATTTGGGACCTCATACGAATACATACGAATTGGTCATGAGTGTTGGTTTTTCTGTAAAGAAGAGGAGTATTATTTATCAATAAGAGATCAGTTTTAGATTAGCGCCATGTTACAGTCACATAGAGACCTCGGCTTCGTAAACTGATGTATGTGCTGTCTCTTTTGTGTGTATTGAATCTATCTGTTTGTTTACACATCTGTATAATGAAATAACAGAGCTGTCGGAAAAATCAATGGAGAAGGAGGACCCAGAGACTCTATCAAGAAGATGCATCGAATGAAAAACGAATGGAAGATGGCAAAGATAGCACTCATAGTGATCCTCTTGTATGTCATCTCCTGGTCTCCGTACTCCTGTGTGGCTCTTACTGCTTTTGCTGGGTGAGAATCAGTATGTCTTACACCCACAATCTGCTGTTATTACTTACATTTAATTTACCATATTTAATTAGCTCTTTGGTTGACCTATATAAATTAATCACACAGATTCGCACAGATATGATTATCCCAAATTGAAATATGGAATACACCCTATTGACCAATCCGTCCAGCGTTTAGCACAATTAGTGTATTTTAAACAGTTTGCCTTAATTCGTGATCAGCGAATTAATACAAAATTCTAGTAATTCTTCCTGTTATAAGAGCAGGGTAGCTTATGAGCTGAGCAAAATATGACTTTACAAAACACAATACACAAGACAACGATCCTTAATAATGAAATTTATTGAACTATTCTATTATACATAACTAACGTCTCTAGATTACGTATGTAACCCTGGTTCCTTGAAGGAACGATACGCTGCGTCGACGAGACACTATGGGAATGCCTGTAAATCTGAAATCTCCTCTACGGGCTCAAATGGTGGCCCACAGAGGGCTTCTAACACCACGGCCAGGTCCCAGGTGGGCACCCAGGAATGTACTGGTGGCCTCAACCTCAGCGCACCACAGAGGAAGCGTATGACCAGGGGTTCTTTACCAACTGTATGTCCACCAAGAGAGGAGTGGTAGGTCGATATAACTGCCATGTAAACCTTCAGGGTGGAGTGAGTGACCCCAGGAGAGAATCTGGCCGGCAAAAATTCCAGAACTTTACAGACTGGGCAGATAACTAGATCTTGCTGACTTTCTCTACACCACGAAGTGAATAATTTCCATTTTAGGCCATACAGCTTTCTCGTAGAAGGAGCTCTCGATTAGAGAAGGGTCTCAACAACAACAGAGACCTGTGGCTAAGAGTTGTGCCCCCTCAGAGGCCACACTCTCAGTTTCCACAGCTCCGGACGGGGGTGGAATATTGTGCTCCCCGCTTGTGAGAGGAGATCCCTCCTGATTGGAATTTCCCATGTAGGGCCGTCTAGGAGGCACATCAGGTCCGAGAACCATACTCGGCCTGGCCAGAATGGCACTACAAGCAGTAGACTAAACCCGTCCTGGCACACTCTCGTCAAAACTCCAGGGAGCAGAGCGATCGGGGGAAAAGCGTACAGACGAAGCCTCGGCCACATCTGTACCATGGCATCCAGGCCTAGTGGAGCTGGATGAACTAGAGATTACCAGAGGAGATTCTTCTTTGTCGCAAAAAGGTTTAGCTCTAACTTTTAATACACTCTCCATATCTGCTCCACCACCTTGGTGTGGAGCATTCATTCCCCAGGCTCGGCCCCTGTCTCGACAGGATGTCTGCTTCTACATTTAGATGCCTGGGAATGTAGATGGCTCTCAGTGAGAGGGATCTGTCCTGAGCCCACACAAGGATCTGGTGTGCCAACTTGTACAAGGGGCACGACCGCAGACCTCCTTGTTGGTTGATGTAAGAGACAACATAGGTGTTGTCGGTGCGCACCAACACGTGTTGATCTCTTATGTCTTTGAAGAAGTGTTTGAGTGCTTGAAACACTGCTAGCATTTCTAGACAGTAGATGTGCCAAGTAAGATGGTGACCTCTCCACAGACCTCGGGCCGAGCGACCACTCATGATCGCTCCCCAACCAGTGAGGGACGCATCTGTTGCTAGTGTAATGTGGCGACCAGGATCTCCCAGTGCCCTAATTTAGGAATGCAAGTTTCCTCCACATATCTAAGGCACGTACAGCTTGGCGTGACACATTGATCATGTGAAGGGGATTTCCCCTAAGGGATATGCCTTTGTTCCTGAGAGTAGTAATAGGGGGCGGCTAATGACAAAAGGTGATTTATGGCCCCTGATTTACGACCCTTTTATTGTTTTATGACCCTTTGGAATTTATGATGTACAATAAACCGGACACCTGGTTGCGCATCCGGACATCTGGACTGTACACCCCGACATCCTGTCATAAAAACTCACCTCCAGGGGAGTGGTATTTATTGCAGCTGTTGTAAAAAAGAAAACAACCAAAATCGTAAACTTTTTTACAGTGTTTATTTTGCTATTTTGTGAACTGTATGTCTGCCTGGTGTGACTGCATGGACTGTGGCCCCCTCCTCCTTCCCCACTCCTTGCAGGGAGGACCCCCACAGAGATCTGTGTCTGCTAGAGATGTTATCTGTAATGAAAGAGATGAAAACAGAATAAAGGTGAATATTTTAATAAAAGTGAAATAATAAATGTTTATCATATCGTTTATCAGATCTTAAAGACCGTTAATCATTTGCTTTTAAAATACGTAGTAATACATAGTTTCTCTATAAAGCTGCATCTATGCTAGAGCAGGTATTTCCTTAAATATACAAAATATGAACCACCCGCATGTGCCGTGTGCACAAATAGCTTGTTTTTAAGCATCATGCAACATGAACAAAGAGATGGGTTGAGCAAAAAAAAACAATAGATCTCTCGCCCTGCAGTGTTTGCAGTCTATAAATTAAGTCTTTTTAAAAACCATTTACATATATTATACTCATCTAAACAACTGCATGCTTGAAGCGAGGTTAAGTTTGTCCTTAGATAAACAGTGACTGTTTTGCTTGCCGTTATTTCACATCCTAAACTCTACACAATCTCTATATCGCAAGAAATTAATCTGAATTAGAAACCTGATTAATTATCGATTTGTTGCTTGATGAAATCAAATACGCATTAAGAATATAGACGACTGTGCGTTGAATCTGGCTGTATATTTATATAAAACAGAGATTAAAATCACTTCGAGACGATTCGCGTGTCTGTTTGATCAAACAGCTGTGCCTGTGTGCGTATATGAGCATGCGGTAGCAACCAGCTAAGCACGTGGTGCTACTAAACAAACACTGAATTATACGGGTTTTAAAATCAGCTTTAGCGAACACGATGTGTAACTCTGAGAAAATAAATGAAAGAAATGTTCTATTTCTGTCTCTCGATCTCTCACGTACGACTGTTGTAACCTAGCTCAAATAAATCAAGCTGACTTTAAACATTACAAATTCTGTTCAAAAACAATCTATTTGAACGGTAAATTTGGGTCGGCATCTGAATTAGTAAATATGAATAACTAAAAACCATGTAAGAAAGAGACCAAATATTTGCGCTTACCATTGTAGCAACTTATGCATGAGACGTCCAGGTCTTTGCTGTCTTAGCAGCTCTTGACGCTGTAGCATGGAGAGATAGATCCGCTCTGGTCAGATGCTCGCTTCGAAATGGCGTCGCAGCTCGTTCACAGTCCCACCCCCGAGTGGGCGTTGGCGATTTAATGCAGCGATCACATTCGTCGCAGGCAATGATGCGTTCTTCAAAGCAGGAGGGAATTGACTCTGTGTTTCTGACGGACGTATGGTGTATAATGAGAATTAAACCCCTGCTGCGTTTCAGACTTGGACTCTTTTATGACCGTCTAATAAAGTCTCACGATGTACCAGGCATACGCATGCTGTAAAAGTACAAATTCTTTTAGATCTCTCGTTGATGTTCAAAGAAACTGAGTCATGCTAGACAGATTTTCAAGCAGACATCCTGGTCACAGCAGGGGCTGCCCTTCAAATAAAAACACACATCCGCATCTCGTGAAAAAGATCTGTTTTTATTGTACCTGTCGTAAAACCCGTGTCTTCAAATGCGACCAACATCCTGCGTGTGTCTATGTGTGTGTGTTTGAGCGGAACCCTGCAGAGATGGACACTATTTAAACCAACACAACAAACTTAGTGTCAGAACAATAGGACGAAACTCACTGGAGGTCTTTCACCTGTTCATCGGATCAATAAGTCGTTTGGAGACGGACGGAACCAACTCATATTCTGACTTCTACAACATCGCAAAGGTAAGCAAGGAACTCAGTTACTACATCGGTTCATATTACATGCACACCTTGCACTCTGTCTCCCCTAGAGCCCTGGAGAGGTCTTACACCATGATGGTTCACAGATGACGTCATTTAGTGGTTATTTTAGCTTACATGGCTCTCTTAACCCTATCGTGTGGGGTGAAGTTATTGCAGCTCTTATTCAACATCAGTGCTATTCTGGGCTAATCAAATCTGATATATCAATGCTATTGATATTTTATTTTAAAATAAATAATATTGTTTTAATAATATTTATTCTATCTATTTTAAATGAAATAATTATTTCTTACTTTTACTTATTTTATTTTATTTTAAATTTAATAATTGTTTTTTACTTTTTATTTTCTTTCTTTCTCTGCAGATTTGCTTTAGAGTCTAATTTTCAGGCACCGGTGAACGCAACAAGACAGTGAACACTAACAGGTGGCAATTCAATCTTTTAAAAATATATTTTATTTTATGTTATTTTTACTTATTTATTTTATTTTATTTTTTTCTTTCTCTCTTTGCAGATTTGCTTTAGAGTCTATTTCTCAGGCACCGGGGGACGCAACAAGACATCAGTCCGCTGACAGGTAAAAAATCTATAAATTTCTATATAATGCAACTCACAAGCGATACTATCCTTTTTAAAAAACGTAGCACATTTTAATTATCTGTTTGTTTTATTCAGACTATGGGTGGCAACTCTGCTGGGTGGATCGATATCCAGATTCGCGACTGCCACATCATTTCACGGAGTGACATTGGATTACAGCTCTATCGTAACGCTAAGGCAGCACAGTGACTGTTTACTAAATCAGTTTAATAGACTCTTTTTATTTTACAAATTATTTTAATTTTTTTTTTTTCTAATTTTTATTTAATCATCCTCACAAAACCACCATGGATGGCAATCGTACTCTTTCGCAACAGGAGCTCATAGATCTCATACAGAGCTACTTCGACTCTCATGTAAAAACACACGGGGGACAGCGCTATATTACAGCGAATATTACACAGCTATCCTGATGATGCTCATGTTATCGACCCAACTGTAAATGCCATGTTCGATGATGGCGATCTTTTGCAACAGGAGCTCATAGCTCTCATACAGCTCGCCTCGGATGAATATGTAGAGACGCACAGTGAGCAGTGCGCTATGCTACAGCACATGTTAGATAGCTATCCTGAAGACAGAATGTTATCAACCCGGCCATAAATGTCATGTTCGATGATGGCGATCTACTGCAGAGTCTTGTCGCTATGCTAAATGGAGGGGGACCCACTGATAATGCTGAGCAATCATCAACATCACATGATTTAGTCACTTCTAACATTGCGCATCCATCGACTAGCCGTGGGGTAGACGGTGCAGAGACTCGTGGTGTAAATTTGGATGCACTGAGACGCGATGGGTTCGTAAATGGATCTAATGTGACACCGAGACCTCGTTTCAACAGCGTAGAACTACGCCGTACTATGAACATGAGGGATATCAGGTCCACGGATTTTGCTTCGTATCACACCTCAATGCACGAACAATTCGAAGAAAGAGTTTCGTTTGCCAGACATGTTGGAGGTGACTCTAGCGTCATTAATTTAACAATGAATGGTGACAGTTTGCGTTCCCCTGTTAGCGTTGTTCTAACACCCGGCAATGATTATGACGTAAACCTTCACACAGACCAAATTGAGAAAATTTTACAAAGCAATGAACATTTGATGTCTGATGATAGGGTCAAGATCGAAGCCGATGTCGTCATGAACAGGCTTGGTGGTGGTGGACAGAAGCGTAAACTCACTGATCTGCCACTACATCAGGTGATTCAAAGATTGGACTTCATGATATAATAAAATTTGAGCATCTACTAGACATCAAAATCGTTGTCTGTTATAGGACCTCAGGCGGTGCTATAGAAACATACAAAAATTCCGATGAAGCACATCCAAAGACCATTTACCTTTATCTGTATGACGATCATTACTATATGATTCTAAATCTACCAGCGTTCCTCTGGACCATCTATGTTTGTCAGTCCTGCTATAAGTCGAGTCACCGCTGCAAGTATGCATGCAATATCTGTTTCGACAGCAATTGCTCCAATCATCCAAAAAGGACTATTCACTGCGACGATTGTCTGCGCTTTTGCAATTTGCACTTCTGCTATGATCGGCATAAGGAGATTCAACCCGGCAAAGAGAAATCATCTTGCGGCACTATAAAATATTGCAAGCAATGCGGCAGTTGGTACACACTTAACAAACCAGGTGCCAAGCACACATGTAGGCCTTCCTATTGCGGCGACAATCACCAAGAACTTCACGAGGGGGGTAAGCATTTATGCTATATACAGCCCCAGCCCCCTCAGGATCCTAGCAAACGTCTCATTTTTTTACAACTTCGAAACATGCTGCGAAAACGGGCGGCACGTCGCTAATTTTGTCTGCGCCTACACTTACAATGGTAAGCAATTTGTGGCTCGAGGCACTGATTGCGTAGAGAAGTTAATCACACACTTCAGGAAGCCTCGATACAAGGGCTATTGTTTCATCGCCCATTGCGCATCCCGATTTGATTCTTTCCTGATTCTGGAGTATTTCTGCAAAGCAGGCATTACTCTTGACATCACCATGCAAGGATGTAAATTGATCTTTATGCATGACGAGGCTTTCGACCCTTGTTACATAGACAGCTACAGCTTTATCCCGATGGCTCTGTCTAAGATGCCTGCCGCTCTGGGGTTGTCCACACCGGGAAAAGGCTACTTTCCCCATCATTTCAACTGGATATAGAATGCCAATTACATCGGACCGTACCCTGACAAAAGATTTTACGGGTGCGACAACATGTCCGATAAAGATCAGGCAAAGTTTGATGCACTGAGACCCCTCCGTGATTGAGTTTATGAGGTTTGATTCCGCTCCCGAGGGACTCAAGCATAGAGACGCCCTTTTTGGCAGATGCACCAATGCGTACAAACTGTACCACAAAGCATCCGATGCACATAACGAAAACCAGGCATCCGAGTATAATCACACGGATGATGAGAGGGCTCTCACCGGGAGTTAGCTGATGAAGGCAATCGAGAAGGGGTACGTCGTTGCCAAAATCCTCAAAGTCTGGCATTTCCAGCAACGTTCGGACAAGCTGTTTTGCGAGTATGTAAAGCAGTTTCTGCAATTGAAGCAGCTTCAGGCTACCCATCAGACGTCGTCACAGACGCTGACAAGGCTGCATACATTGACAAATACTTTAAAAAAGAAGGCATTCGACTCGACCCTGCCAAGATCTGCCACAACCCTGCACAGAGGGCTATAAATAAGCTTCTTTTGAACAGCTAATGGGGAAGATCTTCTATGAAGGAGGATCTAGCACAGACCAGGCTCATTAGCAAACCTGAAGAGTTTGCCCAGATTGTTTTTGGCAAAACCGACGACCTGGAATTTTTCAGATTTGTCTCGGATGACGTCGCGCTGGTGCAACATCAACCCCATGAAGACGAAGATCGTAAGACACATGACATCAACGTTTTTGTAGGGGTGTTTACAATTGCCCACGCCCGCCTGGAGCTGTATGACCTGATGGACAAACTCGGTGATCGCGTTCTGTACTCACATTTTTTTGTCTAAGGATGGCGACTGGATGCCCCCTCTGGGGGATTATCTGGGTGACCTGACGGACGAGATAGGGGACGGCGATTACATTACCGAGTTCTGCTCCAGCGGTCCCAAATCGTACGGCTGTTGTACCGCCCAAGGGAAGGTCTGCATGAAAGCCAAGGGTATAACTTTAAATAGTTGAATAACTTAGATTCCCTGATTGGCCTAGTCAATGCGTACACAACATCCGGCGATGACATGCAGTACATCACGGCTCTGATGGAAAACATAACTAGGGATAAAAAACATCTCACGCTTCACAACAAGACCTTGAAAAAGTTCAAGGTGGTGTACAACAAGTGCAGGCTCTTGTCCGATTTCAACACTCTGCCTTACGGCTACTGACGAGATGGCACATAGGGGGGTTCGCGATGCTTCTGATTTTGACTTTAGACTGCAACATCCGTTCTCGTGCGTCATCAGCGGCCCTTCGAATAGCGGCAAGACCTATTTTGTAAAAAAGTTGATGGAGAATGGTTTAAATATGATTTC
>JAUMHI010000053.1:9493987-9536965 GCA_032359435.1 Enteromius unitaeniatus | reverse complement strand
AAAAAACTTAAAATCATACATTTAATCTCCTCTCTCCCTCTTTCAGACGGTGGATGACAAAGATGAGATCTCCATGGCTGAGGTCAGTTTCTCCAGTGCTCCTTTTGGACTGAATTAATTTATTAGTTTATTAATTATGTTTGAGTTACAGTTATTACCATATATCAATCACTTTGTGTACTGAAGCAAAAACCAGGAGATCGTACAGGTTACTTCCTTAACCCAGGTTCCCTGAGACACGGGTATGAGTACTGCGTCTGCTAAAACGCTATGGGAAAAACTCCTTTTTTCCTCCTAACTGAAGCCTTATTCAATCACGCAGTGAAACTGCATGGCCATTTGTCAGGGCCGCGTGTATGCAAGCAGCCGCTTCGCCAATAGGATTCAGGTTACTTCGACTGAAGCAACGAACACTTACAGCACGGGTTGCAGTACTCGTTCCCGTGTCTCAGGGAACTTGGGTTATGGAAGTAACTTGTACATTCCCTGTCGACACTTCACTCATACTGCATCTGCTAAGATGCTATGGGAACAATCCCGCCATAGCTGTAATTGAAGAACGATCAAGCCTGACAGCGGAGCCAGGTGAAAACCGGGGGGGCACAATCACACGAGCATGCAGAGAATCAATGCCCCGCATATATAATAAATCGTCCTAAACTTTTAAAAAGCGTGTGAGCCTGAGCTCACAGCTGGGGTGAAGAGTATACTAATGAAATAGCGTCTACAACCCATTTAAACAGCCTTTGCTTCGAGACCGGTAGCCCTGTAGAGTGGACGCCAAAGCACATAACAGTTGGTCAGATTGCTTGAGGGCAGCTGACCGTTCAATGTAGGCTCTCAATGCTCTGTCGGGGCAGAGGGGGTTAAAGTCATGGCCCTCGCTAGGGGGTAACGCCAAAAGAGATACCACCTGCGCTCTGAACGGTGTGGAGAGCACCTTCGGCACATAGCCGAGCCTTGGTTACAGGCAGGCGGGGCTCACAGACAGTGCTTGCAGGTCACCTATTTGCTTAACAGATGCTAGTGCCAATAGCAGTGCAGTCTTAAGCATAAGCGCCTGTCTGGAAACTAATGTAGCAGAAGCTCTGTGCGTTACAAACATTTCAGATTTACATGTGAAGAGTTCATATGCAAAAGCCTCTAAAAGCCAACTTGGTCAAATTTGATAATGACACTGAGTGAATGCTCTCCACACATTGTATCAAGCACTTTCACTTCAAATGTGCTAAAATCCCAGTCTAAACCCATTCAGAAATACCAGTACTTCTATAGAAACCCAGTAGCTAGAAAGAAATGCCAATTTTAAAGAAAAACATCAGATTTTTAGAGGCTTTTGCATCTGATTTTTTCATGTGATTATATACAGTGCCCTCCACTAATATTGGCACCCTTGGTAAATCTGAGCAAAGGTGGCTGTGGAAATAAATCTGCATTGTTTATCCTTTTGATCTTTCATTCAAAATAATTCAAAAAATTTACAAAATTGACAAATCATTGAAATTAAACAATTGAAAATGGGGAGAAAATCTCATTGTGAAATAAATTTTATTCTCCAATACTTGTTGGCCACAATTATTGGCACCCCTAGAATTTTTGATGAGTAAAATATCTCAAATTATCTCTAAAGTATATTTCCATTTATATTCACAATTTGAGCACTCCAGGGTGATTATGAGCATAAAAATATCCAGCCCTGGCTTCCTGTGTCACAGAAATATATACATAGGAGGAAAAAACAAAGTCCAAAAATTCCTTAATCATCAACAAAATGAGAAAAAACAAATAATGTATTTCTTATATGCTGCAAATTATAATTGAGCTTCATAAATGAGTGAAGCAATGTAGAGCAGTGAAAATTTCCATTTCCACCATCAGGGAAATAATTAAAGAAAATAATTTCCAATTAACATACAATTTTAGAAAAATTTAGGACGTGTGTCTCTATCATCCTAATACACAGCGTGGAGTAGAGTTTGAGTTTGAGTTTGAGTTTCAGATGGATGTCCTCGACATCTTGTTTAGTATCATGGATTCTATTAAATACCAACAGATAAAAATCAATAATTCACTGACTTTGTTAGAAATCTTATAATGGGCCATGGTTGGGTCTTCCAGTGGGGCAATGATCCAAAACAAACATCAGAATAAACACAAGAATTAGTCACTGAGCACAAAACGAAGCTTTTGCCATGGCTGTCCCAGTTCTCTGACCTGAACCCTGAGTGAGGTGAACTATAGAGGAGAACCATCATGGAGCTGGTAATCTAAAGGGTCTGGAGTGATTCTGCATGAAGGAGTGGTCTCTTTTCTTCTTATCAGGTGTTCTCCAAACTCAGAGCTGTTATCTTGAGAAAAGGACATATAGCAATAATTGGGTGCCAATAATAATGGCCAACATGTATTGGAGAAAAAAACAAATTCTCCCCATTTTCAATTGTTTTACTTCAATGGTAGGTTAGAATTTTTTTAATTTTTTTGAATGAAAGATCAAAAGGATAAACAATGCAGATTTATTTTCACAGCCACCTTTGCTCAGATTTGCCAAAGGTGCCAATATTAGTGGAGGGCAATGTATGTTTGACACTAGAAAGTATGTATGTACGTATGCATGGTTAAATATTAGAGCATGGTGCTAATAATGCAAATGCCTTGATTCCATGAACTGAAGAAATGTATATCTTGCAATATATCAATGTGTTTCCCAAAATTTTTTAATTATGGAAAGCATGGACTGCTAACAACAAAGAAAGAAGCATAGAAAGACAAGTGTTGGATTTCCAGAGTTGATTGGAAACACTGTAGGTTGAAGATATGCGACATGAGCTCATTCACAAGTCATTTGATCACAGAGGCCGAGCTACACTGTCACAAAGTTACCCCAGTGTGCCATTATTATAGCTCTAGCGACTGGAACTTACTGTAGCGCTGACAGGAAGCAAACCTGTCAGTGAATGTAAACACAAACTCTAGTTGGGAGAGTTCTCAGCAGATCAAGCTGAAAAACATTTGTGTACTGCTGAGCATCAACATGACTGTGGCGAGATTTGGTTCCAGTTCACTGTGGGAGTTTTCATTGATTCCAACAAGCAAGTCTAATACCTGCTTATGCGCTTCCAGCCTGATCTCATTAAGTATACATATTAATAAAACTCACACAGACACACACCTTTTTATTTGTCATAGATGCATTTAATTGATCCAAAGTGACAGTAGTAATGTTACAAAAGATTTTTCCCAACCTGGTGTCATAAAAATATGCACTTTGTTTTATGTATGTTTTGCCTCAGTTTCAAAAAGATATGTAAACTGAGGTCCAAATTAGAGGTCTGCACGGCATAGTTTTTTTAGGCGGTTTTGTTCCGCTCCCGACTGCTCTCGCTGTATATTCAGTCTTTGTTAACCCACTGCCCGCTTAGAAAAATGTTCTACCCGACCGACCGCTCCCGCTAAATTAAGATATGGTTTCCAAAATCTCACATTTAAACTGGGTACTAGCAAAAGGGAGCGATAACAGCGAAAACTGTAGGTTGTGCAAGGATTGTATTTATTTTCAATCGTCTTGTCAAGATGCTTTTAACATTTATCTGTCATCATGGAAATTGTGTTGCTAAAATAAAATAAAATAAATAAAAACAAATGTATTTACAACATTTTAGCCTATAATCACATAGCGAAAAGGGGATTTTTTTCCCAATTTGCGTCTATGACACATGAAAAAGACTATAAGAATGAGGAAATCACAGATATGCTCTTCCGAAAAAAACCATCGGGAACGCTATATTGTTAGACCGCCCACTCTCGTTCAAATTACCAACCGCAACCCACTCCCGTTACCAACCGCTTCCGCGTTTTATATTCGGAAATTTATTCCAGCACCGCAAGCAGTCTGGTCGGGTCCCGTGGCTCCCGCGGTATAGCTGCGGAAATGCAGACCTCTATCCCAAATGTGAACTCTGGCACAATTGTAATACATTCATATAGCTACTTATTGCTGTGTTTTTATTACTTTACTTAACATTCAAAATTCAAGGGACTGTCGCTAAAAATATGCCCTACACCAAATCCAACCCGAAATCTGTCACGCTGGTGTAATGGCAAGACATGGAGAAGAGTCGTTGTAGCAATCAAACATATTTTTAATATAGGAGAAACTCGGAGTGATAGGTTATATACTGGAACACAGGGATCAACTTGAATGACAACAGGAATATTTAAACATGAAAGGGAGGGTGGGGGCTCTGGTGGAGGGCATGGAGCAAGGGAGAGAAAGAAAATACCAAAAAAAAAAGTAACAAAAGAGTTCCAAAGTCCAAGGTGGAGTGGAAGGTGGAAGAAGCCAGGGAGTCCAGAGGCGGAGGAAGGTCGCTGACCAAGGTGGAGCCGGACGGATGAGGGGTCCTGGTGGAGCAGGTGGGACAACAGGCCAAGGTGGAGACAAGGGAGCTGTGAGGCAAAGCGGAGCTGATGGGTCCGAGGGCCGAGGTGGAGTCCAGGACGCGACGGCTGAAGGTGGAGACGGGATGAGTGGAGCTGGAGACTAGCTGTCTTAAGGCGAAGCAATGTGCCTCCATGGCGCTGTTTAAGGGTGAGCCGAGAGGCTGACAGGAACCAGTGGGGCTGGAATGAGGAGACTGACTGGTGTGAGAGGAGGTGGGATAGGGAGGCTGGAAGGGAACACAGGAGTACTGGAGCTGTACGGAAACAGCTGAGATTCATTGGAGCTGGGCACAACCACCTCTCCACACCAGTAAATCAGATCCTCCTCTAATATATTCACAAGTTCCTTATAATAAAGTCCATAGCTCAAATCAAGTTCACCCTAAGCGGTGGAAAAAACTTTCCTCAGAGCCCTCGATGTCCACTAGAACCCCCTCGGTGACGGACACTGTTGCCGGCTCACACACCTGGTCAGTTGTCACAGTCAGCTCAGGCTCGTGTGTTGCGTTCAACTTTTTTTCTCCGTCTGCGGTGGGCTTTTGGCGTCATCTGCATTGCGGGATCAATGAAGCGCTCTGGCAGCGCGGGAGTGCTTCTACGGCACGGGAACCAGACGCTGCACCTAATAGCCAGGCATTCCCATCTCGGACGGCTGGTAGAGTTCCCGTGGCGTGGGAAGAGGAGGCAGTCCCATGAGGAGACGGTGAATAATCTCCGGTGATATCAACAAATGCAAAACTGACATAAAAAAACTATTTTGAAGCAAATGTGCCATTTCAAATTCCTTATACACAGGTTTAAACTGTTTCGTCGAACTGTAGTTAGACGGGATTCGAACCGGAGCTCCTTGTCTCTCAAGTACATCTCTGTACTGTATGAGCTACTGAACAAACCTATCTTCTGTAAAAACCCATTTATATGATGCTGGATATGTGTGATGCTGATGTTCAAAAGCATCAGTTTAATACTGTTTTGTCATAACATTATATTCTTTAAGTAATTGTGCAAAAATTATGCTATATTAATCTGTAAACTTGTGTGAAAAGGAATAAAAGGTGTCTGAGGTTTACTGCCTCTAGTGTTTAATTTCTTTTGGAAACTGCAGTGATATGTACTCATTGTACTCATTGCATATGTATTTGTGTCTCGCTAAAAAGTGCACCCAGGTACGTTTATGCAATGAGACCAGGTAGATTTTGCCAGTTGGTTGTATCATTGTCGCCATTTTCAACTTAGTAACTATTCTTTCTCTGTCACATTAAGGCAAATATAGTTTCAGAAAACTCTGATGAGAAAAGGCCACTGGCTCGAATCCCTTCCATCGTTGTGACATCAGAGTCCAGTCCTGCCATCTCAGAAGGTCGCAGCAGCGGCCCATCCAGACAGCTCCCAGGTGCTTCGGTGGAAGCTGAGAAAACTGCTGGGATTGACTGAATGCAAGCTGCACTACCACTTATTTATACTTCAGGACACCATCTTAACAGACTCTTGGTCATCTGACTTATCCCTTCCTCCTTTTTGTCTCATTTACACAGGGCTCAAAAACGAACATGCATGCATTTATAGCTGAGACCTCAAATTTGGCTGTGTTGTGTTTGTTGTTCTTTTGCCTGTTTTTAGGTGAAAAATGGGCAACCACAGGCTACGGGGTAAACAGGGTCTGCATTTTTACAAGAGGACACCCTTTCAGTGTTTTCAGGTTTCTTTCAGTGTTGTGGAGATGATCTTCTCCTCTCAGGGAAGACTATGACAGCGATCAGTGTCACAGTTATGGATTGACACTGCTCAGAATATGTATTCAAATACATCCATTTCTGCTTCATCCATAAAAAGGTTGTGCTGTAGGCCATAGGAATAAACAGTTCTCTGCGTCTACACAAGATAAAAAAAACCCTAGTTTTTACATAACCAGAAATGTCTGTCTATAAAATGTAGAGCCTTCTACTGGTGTAATCATTCAATTGTAACAATTGTAAAGGCTGATAAATGGCTGATATTTTTCTTCTTCATTAAAATATTAAAAATGAAACCATAAAAAGTAATTAGTCATTCTGAAATATTAAAGTGAATTTAGGCAACATAACATTACTGTCTAAAAATATAAATACATTTTCAGATTTGATAAAGGTAAATTTTTTCCATATTTTTAGCATTTTGCCTTTACTGTCATCTATGGCTTACTTAATCTAAATGTAAAAACAAGAAAAATCTTTCATTTTCTGAGACAACTGATATGGTACAGATTATTATGCAACTCTAATTTAAAAAATGTTTAAAATTAAACACTTCAGCTTCTACTTTTAGGTATTCCTCTGAACCTCATAACAAATGAAGCACTTTGAAAACCAATCTTTCTTGCTGCTGATTGAAGTCATTTGTCAATTTTTTTTCAGCACTGTATGGCCAATAAATATAATTGTATATATACATTATGGAATGTTAATAAGAGAGTGTCCTCAACAAATGATCTTGACTGTATGATTTCTCCTGCTTTTGTGTTGTGCCATGTTTCTCTACCCAGTTATGATTGTCTGCATGCTTTCTTAATATGAAATATACTCCTTTTGATAGAAATATTTGATTTGAAATTATTCACTTTCCATGCAGGCTACAATTTCTCATATTAATGTGAAAAAATTTATTTTAAATTCCGGTCTTGAACTGTACCTTTCAGATGCAGATTTGTCTTTCTGCAGAATTTCAGAGATGCTTTAGTGGGATTAATATGCCAGCATCTGGGAGTCCTTAGGGATTAGAGGGGAAATGCTTTTAACAAGATTAGTTTTGGGAAATTGCTCAGCCAGAATGCTCCATTGCTTTTAAAGGCTGTGGTGTTGTCAAAGTTGCATACACAATCTCAGATAATGGTCTCTGAAGCAGTTCAAATGTACTGTCACTCTCTCTGTCTCTCTTGAGAAATGTGTTTACCTTTCCATTTCGAGGTAAATGTGCTCTATAGATCTTATCTTATGATGTGCTGTGGTGTGGGTTTGCATATATACTGATGTTGTCGTAATGCTCACCTTATTAGCAAATCGTCATTTTGAGCTAACATACTTAACACATTCTGTATATCCAGTCACTCACAGTTATCATGTAGGTCATTAGTGTGTCTGCTGACTTGCATGTGGTTTGTTTTCTGAACGCCGTTGGGGATGACATAATCAAGTGTTATGTGGAAGATAAGTTAGCTTATCAGCAAAAGGCACTGGGTCATACATTTAATATGTGATAACATTGTCACATCTTCATTGCCCTTCTCATTCTTGTATTCTTTCTTCTGATATTGTATTAATATTTGCATGGTCAAGTTCATATGGTATTTTCTTTTTTCTGTTTATTGTTTAAACTTTAGATATTTAATTTTTTCCCCCCACATTCTCTCAAACCTCCTTATAGAGTATGCAAGTTTGGAGAGCAGGAACAAATTCTGAGGTGGACCCAACAAAAAATTTCTAACGTTGCATGCATGTATCCAATAAAAACAAGAAGGAGTTCAGTAATATTTAATAAGCCAACAATCAGACAATCCACGTTATCCACATAGACAAGACTGGACAAACACAAGATTAATGAGATAATTAATACTCAAACTGTGTTCATCTGAAAGAAGAACTACTTACAGTTTTCCACTTATAATTGTGATAAACGGAGCAGGTCTGTCAAAAAACGTTAAATCACATTGTGACAGACATCCATGTTTTGTGAAGAGTATGCCAAAGTGGGTTTAGGAAGCCTAAGACACTCAGCAGCTTCCACTGAGCAAACTACAGCTATCGATTTATACAGTCCTCACCTCTCTAAAATGGAAACAGACAGAAATCATTATGCAGGCTTGCATGTTTTCTAGTCAAGTGGTCCAGATTAGATGGTAACAAGTGGCTGTTAGGCAGAGGTGCTGATGGCTGCTGTCTGGTGTTTTGCACCTCAGGAAAATAGACTTCACTCATTAGCCCAAAATTGATACCACAAACTGCCTTGTTAGGCCTTCTGTTTATATTCACTCATTTCTCTTTCGTTGCTAAACATTTAATATGTCATCTATATGTTTGTTTCAGTGCTAAAACTGAATATTCAATGATTTAAAAACTATAGACTTCCCAATGGTGTGGAAAAAGCCTTGAGCAGCCTATATGTATGTAAGCAGTTGGTGGAAAGTACGGCTCTGCATTTATATAAGATTTACTCAGTCTGACTCCAACAATGAGATCTGAACAAGGTCACAGGTCCCTGGAGATAAGATTAAAGAGTAAACAACTCTATGCCAGTGACTTTTTCCTTTTAGCAATTTAAAATAGAGTATATAGCCTAGACCTAAATTAGAGATCATCTGAGTATTTTTGCTGACCTTAAGTTGGCATCGCTGCAAAACGTCTCAGGTTACAAATGTAACCCTAGTTCCTCGAAGGAACTAGATGCCGCGTCCAGAAGACGCTATGAGGAATGCCCTCAGCGTGACAGCTTCTGAATCATGTGTAAACAGACCAATGGAAGTGAAAAACGTCATAGGCGGGTGACGTCACCGACCAGGAAGCATAAGAGCACATGGGATGTGACCGGCATCAGCTTCTTGCCATGAAGCAAAAAGCCGACAGGGATGCTGCAGGTGTGGCCGGCTAGACGCGGCGTCTCGTTCCTTCGAGGAAATAGGGTTGCATTTGTAACCTGAGACGTTCCTCTTCAGGAACTCGAGCCACGTCCAGCAGACGCAATGGGATAACAAGATGCTCATGTTCCCACACCCTCATAGAACCGCACAAAAGTATGAGGTATAGACCATCCCGCTACCGCACATATCTGCTCCAAGGAAATCCCTGACTGAAGGGCTTTGGATGCCGCCACCCCACGGGTTGAGAGAGCTCTGACCCCCAGCCTCAGCTGGGGACCAGAGTACTCATACAAGATATTAATTCTTAGGTGGACCAAAACAGACCAAGAGCTGCTCAGATCTGCTCCACAGCGCTGTCCTGTGTACATGCAGTTTAGCTCCCATTGGCCATTAAAAGCCTGCAGCACTACAGGGTGTGGTGTATTTGTAGGGACCTTTGGGCTGTAACTCGAGGTGGGAAGGAGCCACCGAAAGAGCCTGAAGGTCACCTACTCTCCTCAGAGAACACAGTGCAAGCAAAATAGAGGCTTTAATAGTCAACATATTATCTGAGATCTCCTCTATAGGCTCGAAGGGCAGCCTGCAGAGCGCTTGTAACACCACAGCCAAGTCCCAAGTTGGAACTCCTCAGTGCACCTTTGAGGAAACGTATAACCAGGGGGTTCTTCCCCACTGTGTGTCCACATATACCTTCAGTGTGGAGTGGGTAACCCCCGTGGAAAACCTATGCTGCAGGAATTCCAGCACTGTACCAATCGGGCAGTTAACTGGATCCTACTCACGCTCTCCACACCAGGAGACAAAAAGGTTCCACTTAAGGGCGTACAGTTTCCTCGTAGATGGGGCTCTGGACTGGAGGATGGTTTCTACAACCTCGTTTGAGAGTCCAGCAGCTATGAATTGTGCCCCCTCAGGGGCCACACCCATAGATTCCACAGCTCCAGACGAGGGTGCTCCACAGTGCCCCCTGTCTGTGAGAGAAGGTCTCTTCTGACTGGTATCTCCCATGGGGAGCCGTCCACCAGAGACATCAGGTCCGAGAACCATACTCGGCCTGGCCAGAACGGCAAGCAGTAGACTGACCTCATCCCGGCGCACTCTCTCCAGAACCCCTGGGAGCAGAGCAATCGGGGGAAAAGCATACAGACCATGCATCATCGCATACAAAGCATACAGTCTGCATCATCGTATTCAGCCGCAGTGGAGTTGGGTGAGCTAGAGAGTACCAGAGAGGACATTGTGCATTCTCCTTCGATGCAAAGAGGTCCACCTCTGCCATATAAAATACTCTCCAGATCTGCTTCACCGTGTGAGGGTGAAGCATCCATTCCCCGGGCCTCGGCTCCTGCCTCGACAGGAAGTCTGCTCCCACATTTTGATACCCGGGAATATAAATTCCTCTGAGGGATAGCAATTTCCCTGGGCCCACACCAGGATATGATGCGACAGCTTGTTCAAAAGGTGGGATCTCAGCCCCCCAGGTGGTTGGTATATGAGACTACAGATGTGTTGTCGGTGCAGACCAACACATGCCAATCTCTCAGGTCTGTGAGGAAATGTTCAGTGCCTGAAACACAGCTAACATCTCCAGGCAGTTGATATGCCATGTGAGATGATGTTCGCTTCACAGACCATGGGCTGAGCGGCCACTCATGACCGCTCCCCAACCTGTGAGGGATGCATCCGTCGCTAGCATTACACGGCGACAAGGAGCTCCCAACACCGGGCTCTGATACAGAAACCTGGGTTCTCTCCACATGTCTAAGGCACAAATCGCTCCCAGCGTGACCCTTTGATCATGCGGAGGGGATTTCCCTCTCAAGGAAAAAACCCTGTTCCTTAGCCACCACTGTAGGGGTCTCATGTACATCAGACCAAGGGCTATAATGTTGGATGCAGCTGCCATGAGACTGACAGTGAGTGACTGTCCCTCTCTCACACCTGAGACTGCAGTGCGGATCGACTCAACTTTAGTGCACTCTTTTTGGCGTTCAGTCTCAGCCCCACACATTGCATGTGGGTGAGGACGATATCTCGATGTCACCTTGCCTCCTCTGCTGACCGCGCCAGAATGAGCCAGTCATCTATATAGTTGAGGATGTAAGGCCAAAGGGGAGAACCCGAAAGCAAACCTCAGGTATCTCCTGTGAGAAGGATGAATGGATACATGAAAATATGCATCCTTCAGATCTATTGTGACAAACCAGTCCTTGGACTTGATTTGTGACACAACTTGTTTGACCGTAAGCATCCTGAACTTCAGTTTCATTACTGAACGGTTCAGGTGTCTGAGATCTAGAATGGGACTCAGCCCTCCATCCTTTTTCGGCACAATGAAATACCAGCTGTAGATCCCGGATTGACTTTTGTGAGGAGGGACCGCCTCGATGGCCTCCTTCCTCGGTAATGTGTCTACTTCTTGCTCCATCACCAGAGCCTGCTCGGCGCGCACGAGTGTCTGTAATACACCCGCAAAGCATGGTGGAGGTCGCCCAAATTGGATTCTGTAACCTTCTACAGTTTGCAGGACCCACCTCCTGAAATTTTGGCAGGGTTAGGGAGAACACCTCCTGATGCCACTGTAGACAAATGGGTACCGTATATTGAGGAATAACCCATGTCCGCTGGGGGGCTGCCCTCTGGAGCCCTAAGGCATGGACCTTAGGGCTTCAGCGTCGCCTTATTCAGCGGGCTGAATAAGGTTTATTCCACGATCTCGCTATCTCCGAGTGGAGATCGGGAAAAAAACGGAAAGCTTTGAAGGTGGTGGCCAAGCCCGCAGATACCGTTCATCCAGTTTGGTGGTGCGGTGCTCGGGCTTAACCTCATCTGGCCAATCTAATTTTAATTTGGTAATGGCCTTGGTCACCACCTCCAATAACTCCTCTTACTGGGGTGACGAGGAAGCCGCAGCCTCCTCAGCACTATGCATCTCCTCATCCGCAGATGAAGAGAACAATAGTGCTGCACCATCCTGAGAGCGGGAAGAAACCGCACCGTGTGCTGACGTCACCCGCCTATGAAGTTTTTCACTTCCATTGGTCTGTTTACACACGATTCAGAAGCCGTCACGCTGAGGGCGTTCCCCATAGCGTCTGCTGGACGCGACTTGAGTTCCTGAAGAGGAACCATATTTAATAGTCCTAGCTTTGTTATTTTAAATGTATTTATATTTCTTTACATATTATTTCTCGTAATCAGTAAATCTTGTGTGGTGCTATTTCTTTGCAAATGTTCTTTGCACACATTTCGGATGGCCAAAAGCATAAAAATCTTAGTCCATCTTAATCCATCCAAGATTGTGTGATTTCACTTTAATTTATTGGATGATGTATTTGAGTGATTTATAATGTTAATAAATCAAAAAAAATTCCAATGAGTATTGAGTTAAGCTTCCATTGTATATTCATACTTTTCAGAGAATTAAAATGTAAGTCAAAACACAACACAAATTCCAGAAATGTTGCAACATTTTTTGTCGATATTTTGAATAAAAACTAAAAGGCTTTCAAATCACTTGAGCCCATATTTTATTCACAGTAGAACATAGAGAGCACAACAAATGTTTAAATAGAGAAATTACACTTTTGTCCACTAAATGAGCTCGTTTCAAATTTGATGCAGCTACAGGGCTCAAAAAAATTGCCAACAAAGGGCTGAAAAACAGGATATTTTGAAAAGATTCAGCTGGGAGAATATCTAGCAACTAATTGACATTAGGTCTGTAACATAATTAGCTATAAAAGAGATGTCTTAGAGAGGCAGAGCCTCTCAGAAGTAAAGATGGCCAGAGGCTCTCCAATTTGTGAAAGACTGTGGAAAAAGATTGTGGGAAACAATTTCAGCCATTTGCTTTGTCATCTATATTCTATTGTGAATAAAATATTGGTTCATGTGATTTGATATTTAAGTTTGTATTTTTTTCAAATTTAAAAATGTCCCAACATATCCAGAATTTGGGTTGTATTTTACATGGTTTTTTGTTTTTTTGATGACCTTCATTAAAGAACAGAACACAGTTGACCATCCATACAGGACATTGTCTACTTGGAAATCCAATTGTCAGAATGTACACTTCTGTGGTACTGTATTGTTCTGTGAGGTGATAATAATCTTTGGAAACAGTAAGCCCTGTAATAAAGATGTTTATTAGATTGTTAAGGTTAATTTTGACCAATTTTCAGAAAAAAAGTATAAGTATAAATAGCACATACATTTAGAACCAGACAAGACCAAATACTCATCAATACTCAACAGTTTTTTCCTTTCACTTTTAGCACTCTGTTTTTTCAATAGGATTTAGTTGTAAAAAAAAGGAATCAATTCATCTGCAGTAATATGTCCATCATTCATTAAAAGAATGGAACAGATTAATACAGGAGTTGTCACACTCACAAGTGTGAATGTAAATGACAGAAAAAAAATTAAATTAAATTAATTAGTTAAATAAATCTACCATGTGGACGAATACAGAGGGGAAATTTAATTTATGGCTGAGGTTGAGCTTTTTTTTTTCTTAGAGCTGCATTGTTTGTAATAATAGCTATTGTGTGTGTCATTATGTAACATGATTGGGCTTTCTAGAATGCTCTCTGTGCTTGTCACTCTAGAGAATAAGAGTGACAGGATTCAGTCAGAGTGACCTGGCTAAATTATACTTGTGATCTTTCACAGAAACACAAGAATGACACAGTATGAAAGATGGATATTCTTTCATCCTGTGCCATTTATGTATTGACAGCATCAGTTGTCTTCACTGATTCCTTTCAACCCACTAGATGACAACAACAGAATATTTTGTTCTTTTAATCTAGAGGAGACTGATTTTAGTGTACTCCATCATTAAAAAAACAGAAAATGTTCTTTCTCCTCTCTGAATATAACAGAGGGCTCGTAGAGTAATTCAGTACAGCATAAATTATGAATATGCAGAGCTCATAATCGTATGGATCAATGCCATTGAGGAAACATCTTCAAACCTTGCGTTTCACTAGATATTTTATCAAATAGATACAGCTTTAGTGAGCATAAGATACTTCTTTCAAAAATATAAAAAGAATTTGACTGACCCCCAAACTTTTGAACAGTAATGTATTGTTTTACGTCATTGTAGATATTTTTTGAGTGCCAATTTTGTTGCCTTTGTCATCAGAGCTCAGAATAATCACTAGTTTGAGACTGTGGCTCTATCAGCCAATCAGCTCTGTTGTTTTTCTAAAGCTCTACAGTCATTAGTCACATGCCGCTTACAGCTTCCATAATTGGCTCAAAAAACAACAACCTTGCAGCAGAACTGAGTGCCCTGTCCAAGATTAAAGAACTTAAATCTCAAAATTCTAGGAAGTCCTCTGGCAGCCGAGCAATTGCTGCTGAACAGAAATACTAATGGATAGCTTACACCAGAAACGCCTTGGTACACACTGTGAAATCAAAAAGACAAGGCCTTTGATGACAGTTATGATCAGTCCTCAATCAAATCTTACAGCTATCCTAAAAGAGCTGCAAAATGACATCATGTCAGATAAAGTACTAATCGCTCCTTGTTTATTAGTGACTTCCCACTAACTCAATATCCATGGCGCCCTATGAGTGGACGCCCATAGGAGCAGAGTGGAAAAATGTGTTACCCTAAGAAGAGGCTATATTCGCCATGTGAATCATGGGGGCTTGGTATCCAGGGGTGTCCCCTTACACACCATATAAGGGCCCCCGGGGCTTGAGTGTTATCGCTTTCTGCAGAAGGGATCTATTCTTAGGCTGTCTGTCCAGGCCATCCGAGCAGGCAAGAACTCTCCTCCTTCTGCTTTTAAAACTTTTTTGACTTATTTTGTCAGTGTAAACAGGGGTGGGATTGAGCTATTTGTTTTTTTTTTTAAGTCTGATCGTTCTGTGGTACGTTTTTGAGTTGTCTTGATTTGTGAGCTTAGGTCCTGTGTGATGGCTGAATAGTGACAGAGGGCATAAGGTAATGCATATTGTTTCACTCTATTGCATTTCCTGTCTGTTGTTGTTGTGTTTCAGAGGCTCCTCGGTGCCTGCCCGTACCCGGGTGTTTGGTCGACTACAGGGAGAAGAAAATTAAAGGAAAAAGAGGACTTTTACTGATCCGAGAAGAAGCTTTTCACTTTAAACTCTCTTCAAAATGAGCAATTACACAGTAACCCTGTCTGGACCTGCACCATGGGGCTTCAGGCTGCAGGGAGGCAAAGACTTCAACATGCCCCTTACCATCTCCCGGGTGAGACAACAGCTCTGCCTTAGAAATAAACAAACCCATCATGCTCTATTTAAACAAATGCCTACTTTGATTTAAAAAAGAAAAAGAAAGAAAGAAACATCACTACAGGTTGTTTTGACATTTTTTACTTCGCTTAACAATAAAAATTGATAAAAGCTTTGAGTCTCACGGTATGCTGGCATTATGTAACATCGGGTTGCAGCTGTTGTTGTATTGGTTATCGTCCAAGCCAAAGCAGAAATTCACTAACCAGCTTTGGCCCTTTGGCTTTAGAGAGGTGTTGTGGTGCGTTTACAGTGGAAAACTCTATGAATAGCAATTGATGATGTAAACTTTAAGAAATTGAATCTGTTCATTTAGAGTTGAAGGTGAAAGGTGAGAAGCCTAGATGTAGGCTACTTGTCTAGTTAAATCACATTCACTCTGTCTAATTAGCCCAAAGTGAAAAAAATAACACACTGACTGTTCATTTATGACACTGACTCAATCTATAATATTAAATGGAAAAATGAGACTTTCATTTTTCTCATGTACAGTCCTTGAGGGATATATATCACACTTGTATTGCTCCAAACCTGTTTGATTTTCTTATTTTTGTGAAACACAAAAAAAGATGTTTTGAAAAATATATGAGTATTATTTTGGACCCCATTGACTTTCACTGTACCTGTTATCCAAAATATCTACTTTTGTGTTCTGCAGATGAAAAAGGGTCATATAGGTTTGGAATGAGTGAATGTGTGTAAACTATCCTTTAAACGTATAAAAAACATTCGATTTCTGTACTGTCTATCATTAAGCTATGCAGACGTTGACATCATGTTTCGTGGAAAGGCTCTCAAATTCTTGTTTCTCATGGATGTTGATTTTCATTTCAGTTTTTCAATTTTCTTAGAATTAATTTATTGATAGTCAGAGGTTTCCCATTTATCATGTCCTGAAACATGATTGTTGTGTATTCACTTGTTAAATTTGTTTACCTAAAAAAAGAAGAGCAAAAGCTTTGTCTTACCCTGCTAAAGGGATCTATATGGTGTGCTTTTGAAAAACTACCACCACTTACGCTATAGGAAATTAAATGTTAATACAATGCACTTCATCACATAACATACAGTCTTGCTCATCCCATGGTACCTAAAATCCTTATTTTGTTAGTGGATGGATTCAAGGAAGCCGTGTCCAAAGGCTCAGAGAGATTATACTTTCCTTACAGGGGGTGAGGTGATTTTCTCTCTGTTATGACAAGAAACCACTGCTGCTATATAAATCAGTCAAAAGTGGTTCTTCCCAGTTTGTTTGTTTCATAGCTGTTACCTTTCTTGACATTTGATTGTCTTTTACTTCAATAAGTAAAGAGCCATTGCCTCTGTTTGTCCTGGCTGTGCTAGGTTTGTCTGAAAGCAATTACAGACAGGACCATCATACCGTGAAAATTTATCTCAATTGTCTGTTTTTCCATTACTTTTCTAATCAGCATTTCTTGTGGGACATGCTTTGATGCTGTAATCAGTGTCAAACCAGGTGTCCATCTGGACTTTATAGTCTCGCCCAACCCAGCTGTCATTGAATATGGAATATGGAGTTAGATTGAAGTGTGGATAATATATATATATATATTCAAATCAGGTCTGATGCATATGTGACAGCTAGAGGTAATGACTTATACATTTAACAATCAAATCTTCACACACTATAATAAAAGATCAGCTTCTATCCTAAAGCACCATGGACAATCTGTACCAAATCTTAATCCTGGTCCCAAGGCTTCTGAAAGAGCTTCTGTCTTGCACAAAGAAGCCTAGTAATTGCTTTTACTGTTTTCGTAATACTTACTGATTTTCTGTAGTGTCTGTAAACAGTGACACGCTGTTGTGACATTTGTCACATTCACTGAGGACAAAGATGCAGTGGATGATCTAATTTAATACTTTAATTTATTCAATTACAACAATCCAATATTTCATCTTTGTACATGAGAAAATAACCCAGGATCTGTGATATTAGTGTCAGTAAATTTACCACCAAACAGCTCATTCGGGACGGGAGAGTCATTTACAGTAGATGATGACAAATGAATTTAGACCTGAAATGCAACCTTTCGAAATATAGCAAATCACACATATTTGTTTCATGCAAGCCCATGATCCAACTTTAATTAAGATATCCTGCCCTCAATGTTACAGACATGGGAAAATGACAACACTATACTATTTTGAAGACCAAGCTTAGTGAGTGACAGAACAATATGAGGTTGTTAATATGTGTGGGGGTTGGTAAGAAGGTGCTTTCTTTCCTCATTTTCTTTCCTAACATTTAAGGCTGTTTTTTAATTAAAAAGAAGAAGAATAGAAAAATGCATTAAAAATAATTCACTTACATCACTGTCTCTTAGCTATTTTGTTACTTTGCCTCCTTTGCAACCCTAAATAAAAAGCTCTGTGGTAGCTAATGATAGCAATTGACAACTACTTTTGGCTTGTGGGTGCAATGCCTGACTTATGGCGACTGATTTTAGCTTGGTTCTGAAGGTCAGACCTGCTGAAATACATATGGGTGCCATAAATGTGAAAAGCACAGACAATAGAGACATGAGGTCATGGTGCATTGAAATACTGCTCGGAAAGAGTTGCAGGAAGGAAGAGTATCATTGAATCTATTAGTTGCAAATATATGGAAGACTGGAGCTAGTTGTTACATTTTTTACTACAGTGATTATTTCTCATGGTATGTTTATTGTTCAGTTGTTTTTATATATATATATATTTATATATACACATATATATATATATATATATACATATACTTGTGTCTGAACTGAGAAAGAATTGGAATTTGCATTTGAATCGTTCTTCTTTTTTTCTTTTTGTCGACCAAAGTATTGCATAAAAACGCTAAGAACACAAATCGCAAATGCAGCAACACACTTACAGCAATAACTTTAATAAATTCTGATAAGACCATACACACAGTCAACTTGATGATGCATTTAAAATTGGGAGATTGGGGTGGCTCTGTAAGTGCCGAAGAGCTTTGTGGAGCGGCATTGCCTAAATGTCCTGTCAGAGATAATTTCCGTCATTATATATTGTTGTGCATGATATGGAAGTCCAGCTCTGCAAAGTGCCGATATTATATTCTGTAAAGCACTTCATAAAGTCCATGACAATGACTGTCTGGGGAGTCATTTGTGATGCATTATGTAAAGTAATTTCATAGACCTCATAATAAGTTTATTCAGTTCTACATTGGCAACTGCTTTGTAATCTCTTCAAGGTCGTTGACCTGCTGATCAATGCTATTGGAGGTCAGGCTACATTAAGCTGAGGTCAAGGCTTTTGTAACACAAAGGGAACAGTGTCAGGCCTAATTATGTACATTAATGCAGGTGGTGTTGGCAACAAAAAATTCTAACTAATGGGTTGGATGGAGCTCCTCAATTTAAGACAGTTGCCATCTTGACTAGATTTAAATAAACAGTTGCAATGTATTAAATGTTTTCGAAAGGATCTTAGTGGGTCATTGGATCTAGCATCTGTTGTAGTGAGATTGGCAGCTTACAAGCTTAAATTAAACAAATAGCTGTATTTTTGTATTCATTTCGTGCCTGTTATCCCTCTCAACATTTATTCTAGAGTTGAATGGGATTTATATTACATTAATTTACATGAAACAAAAGTGTGTTAGTTCAAGGTGGCAGAAGATGAGATACATGGCTTCCTCTTAACTTTGCTTATTTAAAATACCTAAGACACTACCTTTATTTTATTTATAGGGAAGCATTATAGCTGACAAAATGAACTTGTGTTTCTTGTTCTGTGAGTGCATCTTAATTCAGTAGAAGAGTGCAAGGGTATAAAACATTCTGAAAAATTGCTATGGCTACTGTCTTACTGTTTCACACAACTAAGAGATTTTAAAATTAATATTTTAAGTAAACTTTTCTTAATTTTTTTAAACTGAATGATAAAGTCAAGAGACAGTTGCTAATTTTCCTGCTAAAGTAGCTTTGATGGACAAACTGCACAGTAACCTATTCAGCTGTTTCTTTTTCTTTTTAATTACGCAAGCCTTAGGTAAGCACACCAGATGTGAAACTGAAACCTTTCATTATGTCTAACATAAACTGATTCTTTCAGTAGCTGAATTTGTAGATGTTTGACACTTGCATGATCACCAACCATGTTTAAGTTTGCCAACAGTGGTATAACAATTAAATGGCATTGTTTTGCATTACAGCCCAATACCAATAACCCAGGCATTATTGTGCAAACATGTAGTGCTGTGTTATGGGTGTCGCAAATTCAAATTCCAGCTTTTCCTTTTCCAGTTCCACCTATTATGTGTGTGTGTGTATAATAAAAATTGTTTCAGTACCCCAAATTTTCTAAATGTATATTTTATAATGTTGTAAAGTAAAACTCTGTTTAAAACATATTTGGAAACATGGAATAAATAAATAAATTAAAATAAAATAAAATAATAAATATTCTGAAGAAAGTGGTATGTCTGAGTATCATCATGCAGCATCATGATTGAAGCATTGGTCAAGCAGCAGTCTGTTGGCTTAAGTGCAATGTGAACAGGGGGAGGGTGATGATGATGTTTCTAATCTAGCTTGTAGGATCCTGCCCAGTGATGTGTGCAGTGGGTCTTGATTACATAATAGCCAAGAAGCAGCATGTCTCAGTAGGGTACTCAACAGTAGGGAAATGCAAGCAGTGATTCACTAAACAAGTTTAAAAATGGTGCCTCTATCTAAACCTAAGTGAATATGAATCTTTTATTTTTTGTTTCAGAAAAATTCTATAGTAACATTTCTCATTTCCTTGCTGATTTATAGCAAAATTACTTTTTCCAATTCTTCAACCATTGCTGAATAAGGATTCCAGTTTTTGTTCAGGTAAATCATATGCTTGGGTTCTCTTATTGCACCTTTAGATGTTATAACATGTTTTGCAGTTGGGAATTTACTAGGAGAACATTACAAGAAGAAGAGCTCTTTGAGAAGCATGTATATATGTGCATGTTGATTAATGGCAGCAGGTGGGAGAGAAGGGTTGGCGGCAGGGCCCCAGAATACAGGGTCAAATTGAGAGGCAGGGGGCGTCAACAACAACCTTTATTTTTAACATTTTAATGAGCTGCCTGAAAGTATAGCCACTGACTTGTTGCAAAGATTTAATTTCAATCTCCATTCCTTGGTTTCTGAACTTTTTCCATGTTTTGTACACTGCACTACACTTTTTTGTTTTTTTTTGGTTTTGTTTTGTTTTGTTTTTTTACTTTTTAAAATTTTTGTTCTGCATTTATTTTCACATTGACCACAAATTATGACTGTGAGTATTATTTATACATCTGATTCACTGTTGACCAATTACATCTCTTAAACCTACCCATACCACCAATCCTGTCCCTAACCTTACCCGTATCCTAGCTCAATAACAGCAAGTGTTTTACAATACAATATAATAACAATAGGTAAAATGTACTTATTTTTGATGCGAGTACATTTAAGGTCAATTAATATAAAGAAAATGAAGAAACCTTGGAAATGAAAGTATGTTTTGATTCGTATTTGATTTGATTCGTTTAGCACATTTCACTTCTACAGCCTTTGTCCTATACTGTCCATCTCATTGAATAATTGAAGACATATATTCAGATGTATGTTTGCATATACAAACAACTAAGCTGCAGATTGATTCTCTGTGGCCATGTTTAAGAGATCTCACTAAAGAAGAGAAAGTAATTTATGCATGCAATGGTTTATGCCTATATGGACTTGTGAAATGCCCTCAAGGGTTTCTGCCTCATTGTGCCTATACAGCAATGCTGCTGTTGTTTTATAAGAGCTCTCAATGGAAGGTCACTCAATGAGCACTTCTTCTCATTGTTTAAAGATTTTCACATATTTTCAAGATATTTCCAAATGTAAAAACCTTGTTTTATTTTTTTGGTAAAGAGGAAACTTTGTTTGTGTATAGCTGCACGGGATCAGCTGCTACATTCGACAGTGACGTTATTAATTAAATCTGGCTGATGTGTGTCCTGTTGCAAGCATAGTGTGTGAAAATGAATTTGATAGGAATTATCAATAAACAAACAAACAATACAGAACCAGTTTGGATTTCCACTGGATTTTTTGTGTGTATGAAAGTCAGCCTGTGCTGTCACTAGTAATTATTTAATGAATGTCTGCTGTCTTTTCATAGATCACACCAGGCAGCAAGGCAGCAAGTGGAAACCTCAATCAGGGTGACATAATTACAGCAATCGATGGGGTCAGCACTGAGGGCATGACCCATCTGGATGCCCAAAACAAGATAAAGGCAGCCACCACCAAACTCAATCTCACCATGCAGAGGTAAACATTATACCACCAGAACCTTTTAAAGCTTTTTTGTGTTGTTAATAACCTCTTACCAATATTTACAACCTGCTTTGTACCTCTGTGCACTTTTTGTACCTTATTGCACAATTTTGCCGCAGCTTCAAAGATAAATGTCCACTGAATGACACTAAAACACAGGTCCCATATGTGAACCCTGGCACATTTTATTACGTTGATAAAAGTATGCAATGGTTCAGAACTGAAATATCCAGGGACTATCCTATCATGTTGGAAAAATGCCCTACACCAGATCCAACCTTAAACCCTACCGATAGTGTTAGCAAATGCAAAAAATTTATTAAAAGGCATAACATGAGATTTTCCATTTATTGTGTGAAAATTACACTTTATTTATCTAAACGCTGTAATCGAAACTCTGTGTAAATTTGTGTAAAAGGAATAAAAGGTGTCTGAGTTTCACTGCCTCTAGTGCTCACTTATTTTGGAAACTGCAATTATATGTACTTGTTGGTACATATTTTGTGTGTACAAGTGCACCAAGGTACATTTATGCCATAAGACCAGGTAGTTTATTTCTTCCAAACTAAACTCCATCTTAGTCTTTCCGTCCGATGATTTCCCATTATCTTTGTTGGTGAATAGGTTTTCTTCGAGGGCATCAGCAATGCATCTCATTTACTTTGGAAACTGGAAAGTTGTCTGCAATTAAACAACTCCATGAGTGATTCAAGCAGTCACAGTTGAGCTGACACAGACTACGAGTGATGGTTAGCATACAAATATACAGACAATTCAAAAACGTGTCTGTGAAAAATCACCTAGGTATCATGTAGTCCTTCAGGTTGCCAGCATGCATAATGAAAGTCATTGATGTTAAGGGGGTAGGAGAAATTACATTAACAAGTCTTTATAATATAGTTTATTAATTTAGTATCAGAAAGAAGATTAAGTTCTTTCATGTGGCCATCTGTGCTACAGCAGAAGGAGAAAATGTTACTCACAAAGATACCTCAGCTACCCTGTGACATTTCTTAATGCTGGCTCTACTCATCTGTCTCCGTCTTTCAGTCTTGAGTGATTTTCAGAAGCTTAGTTGATTCTCCTTATTTATTGATAGCAGCCACCTTTATTTTTTGGGAGAAGGTGGAAGACATTCTGATATGCATGTGGATATAAGTATTATTGTATATCGTATGGTAGATATTGCCTGCATTGTATTTGATTTGGTAGACAGCAGATTTATTTTTGACAGACTGATGTAATTTTGCACCATCTTTCCATGCTTCTCTCTAATCAAAAGCATCTAAGGAGGAGTGACAGGCTGCATGTTTATTTTCAGCTGTCTGCTTTCTCTGGACGTCACTTGATGGATTCTGAGAAATTTCTCACGCCTGTGGCTTGTGAAGAACCCCCCAGTGTTAATGCTTATGCAGCAACGCTGCTGGCATTTTACAAGATACTCGCTCAATGAGAGCTGCTTCTTGTTGTTTAAGATTTTATTGGCCACTTTCGAAAATTGAAACGTGACATAATTTCAGTTCTTGTTCACAGTGAATACGTCAAATTATGAGTTTTTGGAGATTTATTATAGCCTTTGTGTCTCTGACTTAATGAGAACTTAAGTCTTTGAGAGATGTCTGTGCCACAACATCAAACAATGTTTGTGGTGGGAAGATTTTTTATGTTTTTAAATATATTTATCTGTCTACAAGACAGTTATATTCTGAAATTCTTTTTAACTCTAAACAGTTCTTTTTAACTCTAAGAGTTTTCTGTTTTAATGTATTTTAAAATGTAATCCAGAGATGGCAAAATTACATTTTCAGTCATGATCCATCAGAAACCATTCAAATATGTTGATTTGGTGCTCAAGAAACATTTCTTATTATTATCAGTGCTGAAAACACTTGTGCTGCTTAATTTTTTTTTTTGTGGTAACCATGATTCAAAAGAACAGTATTTATTTGAAATAGAAATGTTAACAGACAATAAATATTTGTAAATATCTTTTCTATGGCTTTTGATCAATCTAATGCATACTTGCTGCTTACGTTTAAAACTATATTATACATATTCTCTTTTTTAATAAAAAAAAACTATTGTACTAAGTACTAATTTTGGCCAATGGACATGTGAACTCTTTTGTAGAGATGGTGAGATGTTCTATCTTCAATTAGATCAGAATAATTATATAATTCACAAGTCATATTGAACATGGAACATCAGATCAATTTTACAATTTAGTACAATTAAAGTTTTTTAATTATTGTTTAAATTCAGTTATTATTTCAAACGCCATGATTTGTGTTTAAAGTGTATTTAAATCACCATTATCAAAATGATGATAAAACATTCGTGTTTAAAGCCAATAATTAAAAAAGGGAAATGTAACTCATGACAAACACACAAGCCTAATGTTTTTGCATGATTGGCCTTTGCTTTGAATTCTGTACTGGTCCCAGGTCGAGACGTCCCGCTCCTGTACCCACAGCCACTCCAAGAATGGACTCACCCATGCCAATTATCCCTCACCAGAAGGTAAAGTCATGTTCTGTCTGTCTGTTCCCTATGCCAGTTATGTACAGTAAATGGACTGGTTCGATTTTTTGATATTTTAACAGTGTTTTGTAAAATATAACTGTATGAATGGACAAACATGTTGAAGAAAACTAAATGATAATGTTTGGCCAGCCATTTGGCCAGTCATGGGAGTTTCCAAGCCCATATTAGAAAGAGAAAGAAGAATTGTGAACACAAACATTCTCTGTAAAGCTGACACTTAACTCCCTCTACAGGCATTTGTTGGTCAAGCAACAATAAGCACTTCATTTGAAATCCTCATATAAGTTTCCTGCTGATCCAGTACTCAGTTGCATTGTTGTTGCCAGATCAATTCTGATCTTGAGTGCTTCTTCAAGTCTCATTTGCCTCATTTCCTAACCATGTCTTTCTTCAATGCCTTGCCATTTTGGCTAATGGTTCATTTGTTGATCTGATCTAATGGTTTATTTTACACTAAGGAAACCACAGACACAGAGGAAGGAGAAGATGTAGAGAAACCTGTCAAAAAATATGGCATCCTCCTGGCCAAAAAACCTTCCAAAAAATCTCTAATTCCAAACATTGAGGAGAAACCTCAGGAGAATCTCCAACCTGTAATTCATTCTCCTGCTAAAAGCCCTGTCCCCACTTATTTGCCATTCGGGCAAGTGCCAAAAACCACCCCAAACCAGAAGGGACAGTATAATTCTCCCATAGGACTGTATTCAGCAGAAACTTTAAAGAAAATGGTCATGCAACAAGACCGTCTAAATGGCCTGCCACTGCTGGGGTAGGTAATATGATGCCTAATCCACAAATCTGTGTCTTAATGAGCACATCCACCAAATCTGCTTTAACAAGCTAGTTCACTAACGGGTCACGGAGGCATTGGCTAGCCTCACCTGTATCCCCTTCAGTACCTTTAACAGAACTGTGGCAAATAGTACTCAGAACATTCCGTCATTACCTCTGCACATTCCGCTCTCACATGCAACAGATCAGCTGGGAATGTGCTTGGCAGAACTGGGACCAGTGGTCCGTAATGCTCACCTGACCCCCGTCCTGCAACACGAGCAGGCCCTGGCCTAGTCGTATCTGTATCTATGAATGTAAGCTGCTTCCAAATGACAACATACTACGATTATTTTAGTCGTGTTAGAACTACATCTGCTGCGATTAGCATGTTAACAATGGTGCTTTCAACTTTTTAAAGGGTTACTCTGCTCCAAAATGAAAATTTTGTCATTAATCCACATTTCATTCCAAACTCATAAAGGCTTTGTTTGTCCTCAGCTTGTCACAAGCCACTCTGTTTTCATCCAAAATATCTTAAATTGTGTTCTGAAGATGAACAAAACTTGTGTTTGGAAAGACAATGACAACATTTTCTGGGTTGGAGTAACCCTTTAATGTTTTGGCATCATTTATTAGCTTCATAAGAGCTCTTCCTAAATCAATGTCACAACAGTGTATATTCTCTGTCCAAAAACATGTGAGGATATTCCCCAGGGCCCAAGTGAGTTGAGCCGTAATTGAACATGAGTGCAAATGTGCGCTCGTTGGCTTTTTTAACCAGCTCAGAATGTCACAGCTCCTGTAACAGTATATCCCCAATGAAGTCCTACCGCAATGATGCCATCACGTATTCCCTCCTCTATTTGCAGCTCACAGGAACAGAATTAGGTAACTAGGCAACATCACATGCACAGCTGAGCAGGGCACGTGCATCCATTGACTGTTCATCTTGTTAATCTAGGTGTAAAAGTCTGATATGTACTCTCTAAACTTTGATCCTTGTTGTCATGCAACTAGCAACATACTGTATGTCTTTGAGCTGTGATTGGTTAAATGTAATTTTAGGATTATGTATATTATAATTATAGTATTAATTAATATATTGATTTATAGCTTTTTTTATTTAATTTTTATTATTTTTACATTTTCTGTTGTTTTTTTAGGTTTGTTTAATTAGTTTAATTTATTTTGTGTATAATATATATATTAGTTTTAGTAATTTTAATTCTAAGTTCTTGAACTTATTTCTCTTATTATATTTATTTCTTTTTTAATTTTAATTTTTTTGGTAGTTTTAAAAGAAGAAGAAAACCTGCTACAGCTTCACTGTCTCTTCACTGTGTTACACTAAAGAATAAAAGTCATACAGGTTAAGTGAAATGAAAGTGAAAATAACAGGGTAAACTGTCGTTTTACTGTAAAATATATTTATATTTTAGGTTCAAGTTCTTCAGACAAAATGAAGCATTTGTATTCCATGTTGTTGTTTTTTACTGCTAATTTACATGGACATGGATTCATTATCATTCAGCACACTGCCAAATCAAGGCTAACACTGCCTTTTTTTTTTCTGTCTATATTCCTCTATGTCTCAGGTCATTGCCAATACAGCTGCCAAGTCAGTAACAGTTTTGAATATAAAATCTCCAGAGTTGCGTGTGAATTTGTGTGCTCTGAAGCATGGCCACATGCAGTACTGTGGTTGTGGTTTGCATGCTTACATTTTCAATTCCCGAATGTTCAAAATGTATTTTGAACAATTTGGCATTTCGGATATGATGAAATGTTAAATGCTTTTGAGTGAAGTGTTTAAACTAGATACATCTGTTGTTGGATTTTGGTTAGTTTTATTGTTCAATGCGTTTTTGCAAGTGTTTTTTTTTTTTTTTTTGAGTATGATAAAGGGAACTATTGCATGCCTTATGCAGTTTTTACAATTATGAAGACCAGATGCATCTGTTATACATGTATACTGTATTTTCAGACATGGCATTTTATAAAAACGTAAAACTAATGTCTTGTGCAAACCATCTAACTTCAGAAACATCCAAACTAGCAATGCAAAACTCATTGCTGTTTAATGATACAGATGCATTAGGTAAGTCAAGTCTAAATCAAACCATTCTCACTATCAAATCATATCTATCTCCCTGTTTTCACTGATATTTTTGGCTCCTCACCATCACCCATCCACCTCTACACTATCGCTTCTCTGACACTCCCACTCCTGAACCCTGACAGCCAAGAGTATGTTCCCAGCTTCAACCCCATCGCACTGAAGGACTCAGCTTTGTCCACTCACAAGCCTATCGAGGTCAAGGGTCCTGGTGGGAAGGCTACTATCATCCATGCCCAGTACAACACTCCTATTAGTATGTATTCTCAGGATGCCATTATGGATGCCATTGCTGGTCAGGCCCAAGCCAGAGGAAACGAGATGAGGTAGGTTTTCCATTCCTGTCCAGCACTTTACTTTTTACTACACTGATGCTTAAGTGAGAGCTTAGGTAAGTGATGCAGTGGCCCAAAAATGGACGTTTAAGCCTTACTACATTAATGTCATTGCATTAGAAACAGTATTATATTTCAGTTATAAGTTTTAAGTGTGCATTTTGCAATTTTGCCTTAATTCTGAGTGTATATCTCACAATTCTAAAGGAAAAACTAAGAATTATGCCATAAGCCTCTTTTCAACAAAATAAAAATGAGGAGAACTTAGAAATCAGGAAAAAGTTGCAGCCTACAATTAAAAGTGGTTCAGTTAACTCCCACACTACATCTGATAAAGTCATGCGGTAGTTTTGCATGAATAGCAAAGTTCAATTCGCTAAAAAATAGTTCTTTTGAGTTTCATCACTGTAGTGAATCAATTGATCCAGTACAAAAAAAATGGCCTTGGATGCATTTCCCAAAGGCATTGTAAGTTTGTATTGATCACTGGTGTTTTTTTATTCTGCTTAGACTTTGTTTTTGAGAAATACAGCCCTAAAAAAAATTTTTTCTGAATTAGATTAATCTGATTCTTTTACCTTGTTATGATCCTTGTTTATGATCTTCCCAAATTAACACAAATGTGATGAATTTTTTACCTAAATACAATCACTGGAAGTGAACAGCTAAAGCTTTATTTTTATTTATTTATTTAAAATGAATTATGAATGATGAAACCTAAAAACTAAAATGCTAACTAAATAAAATAAGCCTATAAAAATAAACCACCGCTGGAGCACTACATTAAAAAAAGAAAGTGTATGCCTGTGATTTGTTATGTGATGTCAGGAAAAGATTTTGATCATTTTGCTTCTTTTTTATTTGCCCTTTAATGTTTTTGATTACAATGCAATTCTATTTAGCTTGCAGTGTATATAACAGTAAGATTATCAGTCATCTAGCTGGGGCTGATTTCAAGCTTCCACAAGGTCATGCGTAGTATCAACCTCATCTGTGCTTTTCCTCCCTCTCCTGCTTGCAATTATGTCACTCCATCCACAACCAATCACCCATTCCTCATCACTCATCCTCGCCTCACCCTCACTACATTTTCCATCCTCCCATGCGACATGGCTCTGACTTGCTCCCTCCCATCCTGGCTCATCATGTGACTGACAGTGGTGATGACGCCGCTGGATCTCCCTTGGCGTAAGTAGCCAAAGACTATTTAGATCTATCACAGCCGCATTGACTCACCTCTCATGTTATATTCTCTGTTAAAGGCTGTTTGCATAAACACTGAAGTGGATTTTTTGGTCATTTTTCAATTACCATTTTATACTGTTGGAAATATGTAAGTAAATGGAGTTTTATAAAGAAATATATGAGTGTTCTGAGTATATCTGCCAGGGGAGAATTATATAACCTCTAACATTTTACTCTACATTCTCCTAATATAGGAATTCAGTTTTATCAAACCCTAACTCATTCTTTTTATCACAGATCTCTCACTACAATGGAACTGTATTAAAATAATGCACATCTTCACAAATATGTGAATTAATTCAGAAATAATTCCACAGATATTGTCCTTTTATTATGATTTGTTAATTTAACTTCCAAATTCAGATAATTCAGATGATCAACTGATATTTTTTTTTCCTTTTCTCTCTTTTTGGAAGTAGCTCACTTCCCATTAAAGACCCTCTTGTGGACAGTGCTTCTCCAGTCTACCAGGCTGTGATCAAACCTGAAAATAAGGATATGGAGATGTCAGACTGGGCACGTCGTGCCGCCAACCTGCAGTCCAAGTCCTTCCGCATCCTTGCTCATATCACAGGAACGGAGTATTGTGAGTACAGTCTTTCTTTACCATGAAATGGAATTGGGTTTGAGTTGAAAAGACTGACAATTATTATGTGATAAATTGGTTTATATCACATAATTTTTTTTCTTGAGACAAGACCTGTAACAATTGACTGGAATTTATTTTTATTTATCACAGTGCAAGATCCAGATGAGGAGGCTCTAAGAAAATCAAGGTAATCCACATTGTCTGAGTTTTTACTGCCTTCACCCCTGTGAAAAAGTACATTTTAGTATAACTTTTAAAAGAGAACTAATGAGGAAATTCTATACTTTAAAAGAAAAAAAAGAGAATTTAATGTTTTTGTACAATTAACTGCATGATATTTACAATTTTAAATGTCATTAGATGAATCTAAGAGAACATCTTTCATGTAATAAAGGGTTAAAGAGAATGTACTGAAAAACATTCATGGCAAACTAAAATATTCACTAATTTATTGTCTGTTGAATCTTGCATGTCATGTATTTAATTTTTTTTTTTAATACATTAGCTTTAAATTTAGTATTGAAGTACTTTACATGTGCTTTAGTATTTTAGTCACCACAAGCCCAACAAAAGTATAACACTTTTAATGTAAAACTAATTTAATGTTTTTACAAAGTGCACTTAAGACTGTACTTAAACATAAGTGTGTTAAATATAGTCATAAAAATGTTTACTCTCTTTAAAGAGCCCGCCCTTAAAAGTCCTTTTGTTTAATTAAAAACATATTACATTCAAGTACTAAATGTCATATATTTTTAAGTATATATTACATTCAAGTACTGTGCTGTAGTACACTAAAATGCACGTTCAGTACAATTAAGCCCACTTTTTAACTTAAGCACAAAAGGTCTGCTGATTACGTTAAGTAATTTATTATTTTATTTCTTTATATTTTACAGGGAGAAGTTTGAATCAGAGGTAAAAGGCCCACGATTTGCCAAACTGAAAAACTGGCATCATGGCCTGTCTGCACAGATCCTTAACATCCAGGGGTAAATGCAAACTAGTTTTACTGGAGAGAGGTTGAGGCAACAGTCAACAAGGAAACCCGAAGGCGATGTAAAGTAAGAGTGCAAAAAGCAGAGAGGAGTAGTGTAGTGACTGGAATGTGAGTTAGAGTTCTAAACTAGCCTGTAAGTGAACACACAAAGCTCCTGTGTGTGATGTTCATGTGTCCTTTTGTTTCATGTAACTTTCAGCCACTGAAACATAGTGCATAGTGCTCAGTTTGTCGTTTTCTTTTTCATTTTATGTTTCTCTTTTTCTTCTCTTTTGGCTGCTCTTGTTTATCCTAAATTATTTCTGAATAATGAATTGCCTGAATGATTTACTGATGTAAAGAACTAACCCTGAGAGAAATTATAAAATATATGTAACACATCCACTGCAGTACACCACAGCACATATTGAAATACAAACCAAATGTACTATTGTTAATGTGAATAAAACATTATTACTTTTAACCAAATAAATAAATGTGTCAGTGTGACTTGTTATTTACTCTTTTGTTCCAAACCACTATGACTTACTTCTATGAAATAGGAAACACGATTACTTTAACAGAATGTTCTGGCTGCTGTCTATGCAATAAAAGTGAATAGGCTCCAAGAAATATTAAAGTGCCATAAAAGTCTTTATTTCAAGACTCATCAGTGATCAGTCACACAAGAAACAAATACCATTGGTATTACTGCTTTTTCATTTCTTCATTTCTCTATTGGATCAACTTTTTTAAGTTACTATGTCCACTTTTTAACCCCTACACAGAAAGATTTAGACACATTTAAATTTAAATGCTGAGAAGGTTGGGGCTAATAATATTTCAGAAAATGTTTTTTTTTTATTATTATTATTAATTTAATATAAAATGCATATTTTTTCAAATAAATGCTCCTCTTTTGCAGATGACCTGAGAAAAACCCCAGACCAGTTTACTCAAAATATTAAGCAGCACGACTGTTTTCAACCAAATCAGCATTTTAAAATAATTTATGAAAGATTATGTGACACTGAAGACTGCAGTAATGGCTCCTGAAATTTTAGTTATCATCACAAAAATAAATTACATATTAAAAGTTACTGTATTTTAAATCCAATAAATCTAGCATGGGTAGGAACTGAATACTTATAACCTTACCAGTTGTTTTCTTTAAAGTTTTATTTCATTTAGTTTCATGCCATATGTAGATTCTGGCAATATTCACCCAGTCAGTTTCTGCAACACCACTGCTAACCTGTAGATGGTGTTCAAATTCAGAGTGATAAGTTGTTAACTATTAGCTCATCTTTCATTAGTTATCCCTCACATTTATGCTTACGTTCACTAACAGCCTGCATAAACACTTATTTTATGTGCATTTATATATATATATATATTATGTATCGCTTGTAGGGTAGTCTTCATTATTAATGAAAAAAATACTACTATATTCTTCCTCGTATTGACAGCAGATGGCATCCGCGGCTCTCAGTTTTGGATGACCCCCTCCCATTCATCCATCCTCTCCCTCTGCAGCGCGTCTCTCCTGCTTGTTTTCCGCCGCTCGGGTCTGAGAGTAGACCGCTCGCTGTGATTGGAGGAAGGCCGCAGCGCACTGCTGTGATTGGAGGACTGAATCAGGGCTCATCGCGTTACGCGAACGAGAGGAATGTTCCTCCACACAGAGGCACAACTAGAGAGAAAAGAACGAGAGAAACCGGAGAAAAACGTCCCCGAAAGCAGTAGAAAATCACCCAAAACCTCACCACGGAAGGTCTCTATAATTGACGCTTTGCAGTAGACCTCCGTCACGAGTCGTAAGCCCTATTTTGGACGGATTTGGAGTTGTTTGCGGCTGCATCAAACAGGTAAGAGGGAATTCCGGATATTTGCGTGATGATTTTCTTTCCGGTAGTGGACGGGGAAAGTTTGTTTCTCTTGTCATGGTTTCGTTTTGCGAAATTGGACACTTTAAAGGAACACAATATCTAACAAATGCATTTATTATCTACAGTGTTTGTACATGCTTCTTTTTATTCTTGTCAACTATCTTCTTATTCCAGTGCTTATGATATATTATATTGTCGTTTTCTACAACAGCCGCGATCTCATTTAAGTAAATTACTCCATTTTGTCTGCGGTGCCCAATATTGTTTATTATATTTTTTGTGTGGGGTTGCTTTGATAACATCTGTGTTTGGGTTTTGTTGTCAAGTCCCAACATGCTTCGTGAAAAATCACGTTGACTACCTGCTTGTGTTGTGTAGCTTGGATTGGCCTTTCTTTGTCAGTAGTTCAATTGAAAGTTGAGTTTGTCCTTGATTATAGAGATGTTGTCGTCTTTACATTAACTTTGCTGCATTTTTTATTGTAATTGGCAGATTTATAGATTTTATATATATATATATATATGTATGTATATGTGTATATATATGTGTGTGTGTGTGTATATATATATATATGTGTGTGTGTGTGTACACTATAACTGACTGAATTGAAATCTTATTTTATATTCAAATATGGGTATTCAAAGCTGATAACTGATCAGGATGACTTATTTGTTGCATGTTTGTCTTACTTGTGTGTTGTATATTTTTAAAGAAACCATTTTTTCTTCTTAATATCTGCTTATTGTATGCCTGACATGTAGCCTATGTCTGTTTTTTGCAAACACTCACAGGTTCTTCCAAGTTGTTTAGAGCAGACATTAAGAATAAAGTATATATCTTTTTTTTTTTTTTTTTTTTTTTTGGCCCTGACCCTCCACAACACCCCGAGAATGAACAGACCCATGATTAGTCCCAGGGGCAATTAAACAGAGAGACAGAGATAAATCTTCTACGAGGAGTGAGACAGTTCTATCCATATATCTTAATTTACCATAGTATATGTCTTTCAGATTTGTGGAGGGAGAAAAAGAGCAGAAAGCTCCAAATAAAAAACAGAGAACCATAGAGAGGCCTGTGCAGGCTCTTGGCACTTATGAGAAGCCCTCTCTTTTTTTTAGTGGCAGTGTTTAGAAACACAAATAGACCTAATGGCTACAGTTTATTTTCCCTCTCTTAATGTCGCCGTGAATACAAATCAAGTAAACACAGGGTATTTCCAGCTGCTTAATATCCTGAAACTCCTTGATTGTGGAGATAGTGTTGTGAACAGAGTTGAGATAGCATGTTGGCAAGTGTGAATAATGTTAATTGAAGGCAGGCCGTTTTCTAAATGGGGTCTTTTTATGCATGTCTGCGATGGGCTGTGGAGATTTCTATTGCATGCATTGTTCTAAGAACCACATGTAGTCTCATATAACATTGCGTGAAAACCATTGTGTGACACCTTTAAAACAATAGCTATTTCATACAAATTATGTTATGTTAAATTATGTTTGTTTATTAAATATATATATATAGAGAGAGAGAGAATTTTCTTGTGTTAGGTACAATAACTTTCTTTACTTGTGTAATTGCATACATTAAGTGCATGTGATTATTCAGTGCGTAGATTGTTTAAATACAGATGTATATTCAGGACGTGCTCTGAAGCATGTCTATTAGCTCAGCCCTGCTCGTAGATTTGTCCTGTGACTGTTCTTTCTCATGAATTGTTGGCACCAGTTTGTTGTCATTTGGATCATGTTTTGTGATCCATGTAGTGCAAGATGTGGGCTCAACAACACTGATGACCCCAGCAGCACCCCTCCCACCTCACACAGCACATGAAACCTTCAGCAATCTGAAAGGCTCCTGCAGCCACGGGCCAGAAAAAGGCCTGCATGTGCTCTGCTTGCAACTAAAATAGAAGGCTAGGAGTGGGAGGGGAAAAGAGAACCAAATCTAATTTTCTCCCTAAGAGCCAGGCTTTCTTTATTTATATATCGTTACGGCTGTATTTAAGGAGAAATGGTGGCCCGCTTCCTCCATGCATGATTCGTTCTTTATTTTTCAGCCTGTGGGCTTTCGTCTGGCCCTAAAAGAGCCTCTCCTTTGGAAAGGGGGGAGGAGAGAAAAAGAGAATGTAAGGGAGGGAGAATGGAAAGGGGGGAGTGAGAGAGAAAGAAAGAAAGAGTCAAGTTTCGGTCCCTGTGCACTAAGCTGAATCAGACAAGAAAGCAATATCACTTCTATTGAGACGTTACTTTTAAGCAAAGCCACTTTTAGTTTTACATGCTCTCATTTGACTAGGGGTAGTTTACCCCCCCATAATTTAATAATTTAATAAAATCTAAATTTGTTGTCATTTGCTCATGTCTTTCCAAACCTGTATGACTTCTGTGAAAAAGTAATGGTGATATATTAAATAATAAAGGTTTTGAAACTGGATTTTAATTTTTTGGTGAACTATCCCTTTAAGGCTCATTTTAAGAGTTTCATGCTTCATAGTAGGCTGTTCAGTTGCGTAATTCACCTTGGCTGTAATAAGATGTATTAGTAAAAAAAAAAAACAAATCAGAGAAAGGCTAGTTTCATGGTCTTGAATGGCAGCTGAAATTGAGTCTGGGGAGATGTTATCATTTTCTGCAGTAACAGTCAGCCTGTTTATTTCCCTTTCTTGCATGGAAAGGTGGAGCGCACGTCCCCACTTGGTGAATCTTTTCTCACTAAATGTTATCTTCAAACCTTAATGAATGCCAAGCCTGTAAATGGCCTGTATGCTGTTGGCAAGTGAAGAATGTTTCTTTTGAGAAGCGTAGAAATAGGACAGGTTGAAATAACCCAAAAAATCTTGTTTACTACTGAGAAGTGAAGCACGTCTTTATGCATGCCGGTTGAGCTTGTCATATTTTGGCGTATGCCTTTTAGACAATAAAGCACTTTAAAACACTTGTTGTGTTTGAAAACCACAACTAAATTGGCCCTTGTTAAGCCCTTACACCTTCATGTTGATGTAGAGCTTTATGTAATACCTTTTTGCATGTCGTTCCCTTTATCTGTGTCTGTATAGAAAATGCCATGTCTTTCAGGAGCGTTTTGTTAAAGGGCGCAGTTGTGACCACAGAACAATAGAGCAGAGCTGGTTGTGGTTAGCTGAGCGTGCAAAGTATACACGCTTCCATTATTTGTTGTGCCGAGACCCCCCAATCTTTTGCGCTACTTTACACTGCTATTCATTTATACCAGTCAGGTTGTGACTTATTGCTTGGGCCTGCCACTATGATCCCATGTTGGTGTTTTTATAGATCTTCCCATAATTGTAAGGTTTATTTAAAAAGCATTACATGCTCTTCTTCACGTAGTGTTTTGATTAAGTATTGGATATTTTCCCCCTGCTTTGCACGGGTAGTTATATTTGACATTTTATTATGGAAAGATCTTCCCAAACCATGCCGTCTGCATTTCTGTAGCGTATTATGTCAGGTCTGAGATGTGTTTGGCATCTGCACAGAACCACACGACTATAAAGAGGGGCATTTCCAGAGTCTAACTCTCTGTCTGAACTTTGCTTGTGCTCGTAGTGGCTGCTGAACCTGAAGAAAAAACCTCAATAAAAAGCATTCATTAGTATTGAACCCTGCCCACACAGTCAAAGAAAACCGGGTTTTATTTCTACATGTATAAAGGTGAAATGCTTATAGAACCTCAGGGAGTGAAAATGAGGATGCCCCTGTGAGGAAGGGTTAGTGTGTGAGTGCTCTGGAACAGTTGAGGAATCATGTTATGCTTTAATACCTTCATTTTTAATGCCACTTTCTAAAGCAATATATATATATATATCATAACATGTTTACAGATATTTAAGAAACATGCTAACGTTTGTTTATCTGAGAAACAATCCTGCAGTTTACAGATTCTGTTCTGGTTGGAATTAAAAAAAAAAAAAATGACTGCAATACCCAGTTCAACCACTAGTTGTTAATCCTACAAAATGTTACATTTTGTTTTAAATATCAAAGCAAGGTGTTGTTTATATCCATAAATGTTTAAATGCCTAGCATGTTCTTGTAAAATTATTTCATTTATGTTTGTTTTTTATATTTTAAATTATTTTAAATTTTTAAATTCTAATATATGATACACACACATACATGAAACATTACGTTTGTTACTGTATGCATGCACACTAGGGATGGGAAGATTCCCCGATTCGCTCGGTGCATCGTCTTAAAAAGACAAATATAATATATACTTTGCAATGCTACTGTCTATATTATAGTTTACACAATAAACTTGAGCAAAGTTTTCAATATGTGTATATGAAAAAATAGCAGAGCCTGTCAGGAACAAATATGTCTGACCCTTCTCACATTTTTTTATAAGAAATATAAAACTTAGTCAGGCAACAGAAGCCTTGTATCGTAACAGTGGTGTATCGTATCACATCGCATCACTAGCTGCTTCATGTATCTTTCATGTATCGTAGCGTTGGCTATGCATCGAGATGCGTATCGCATCGGCCTCAGTTATGGAGATGCACATCCCTAATGCACACACACACACGTTTTTCTGACACCTTGCTAAAAAGGAATTTGGAGTATAATATATAACAATAATAAAATAGTAATCATATTCAGAGAAAGTTGATTAATCATGATTTAATTTCTGAAAAACTAAACCTGCAAATTAGAAATGGAACTTGCATTTTTATATTATTCATTCAGCTTATCTGCTTCTTTGTTATGCAGTGTTGTTTTAAAATATGACTTAAGTTTGATAAGCAGAATGGAGGAGATAAGGCTTGCCGAATGCAGCACCATCAGCTATAGCCATATTGCTTTTCTGTTTCTGGGCCGTATCCTGAATGAATGGAGAAAGGCTGGTTGTAATTGAATGACTTCCTCCATAATAGGTCTCTGCTTTGTAGAGGAAATGAGTAAGAGTTCCTAAATGGTGAATATGAACAGATTTGTTACATGGTGGTCATCATCACTCTGCTATTATAAGCCCAGGGTTAATTATTGCCTTTCTCCTTATACTTTGCCAGTGGCACCTCTTAATGGACTGTTTTAACACAAAAGCACTGAAGACAACATCTGGTTGTTTTTGACTGATTAAAAAAACCCCACTGAATATGGTATGAATATCTGACCAGTTTGAAAAACATTTTGTAGCCTTATTCTCATTAATTGTTGGTTTTAAATCATGCATGAAGCCTGTGGTTTTGACGGTAAACAAGTTTGCTGTCATCTCAAAAAGATCCTTACAGAAATTTCAGCTGTTGCCTTCCCACGGAGCCGAATCGTGACTGAATGCTCTCTCCAAGCTTGTAAAATATCACAAACATTAAGGAATATCATAACCACAGTGTAAAAAGAATGAGTGGGTGCTTTGTAGCTCTTTGCAGGCACAGTTGAGCCCTCCCTCAAGGCATCTGTGTTCCCATCCTCAGTGCCTCAGTGAACCACGCTAACCTTCTCATTTCATGGGCTTTAATTTCAATTAGCTATGGCTGATCGTTCGCTTTGATCACATTAGTCTCCTTTTCGAGCCCCAATTGCTTTATATACACCCTCGTGCTTTCCTGTTGGTTTTACTAAACCCTCTGGAATTAACAGCAGTGATGGCATCTTCATATGTTTGATTTGCACTTCCTACAGCTGTCCCTCATCTTTCAGCACATAGTTTCTCTCTCAGCACTCCAACAAAAAACAATGTCACAAATCACTGGACATGCTTCCGATCAAGAGTTTTGAAGAGGAAAAGTGCAAAAGCCTCTTTAATTAAGAACAACTAAGTTCTTTCCTATAGCTAAATGGTCGTTTTTGATGAGGGCTATTAAAAAGATCATCCCTAAATCTACAGATTTGGGGAGAAGTTAACATTCCTTGGGAAATAAGTTGTAATCCTCTTTCTCATCGAGGGCAGTCAGGGTCAACTCCTCCTGGCACCTGTGTGGATCTAAATGCCTTAGGCTTGGTGACACTCTGTCTGAGGAGCGTTACTGTTTTGCGTTGGACACTAATCCACACATAGTCTTAGTTCAGTTTAATACTAGAACAGCATTACGAATGTCTTGTGTGAAGATACAAAAGCTTTTGTGGCACACTGAAAGTGTCCTGAAAGCAACACATGACCAATCGTAAAGCCTAGGCTATTCTATTATTCCTTTGCACTCTATGCTGATGTATTTCTATAACTTCCAACAATTGTACATGAGAATAATGAACAGGGCATCTGCTGTCTTTTAAATCTGTCTTGCAACCAGATATTGATAATTCACTTTATATATGAGTTGGGATGTTTTGATGCTTCATTTTTTAAATGTGTAAGAAAGATAACTAAATGACATCTATGAGAGGATCTGACCTTAGTAATTTGTCTACCTCTTTTATCCAGAAGAGGCATGGCAGTTTCTATTGTGTCTCCATAGAAGTTCTGGTAAAGATCCTTTAAAAAAGTATAATTTTTGTTGTAATTTCTCTTTAGTTTTTCAACAGATGGCATAACTATCTATTTTCTCTGCTCTTCATTTCGTTTTAGGTACTACAAAGGTTTTTCACAGAAGTTTGTGGCTCTGCTCTGTGATCAGCTCCAGACAGAAGACTCTTAATGCTGATACCCATGAGTCCCCTTCATCATCATGTGCTGCCACACTTGCTACCCTGTAAGGTAAGAATCTGATGCTTCCTGTTGCAGGCTCTTCTTTACTTTATGACTCAATTTCTTTCTTTTCCCCAGTGGTTTTCATGTTTTAAATCAGGGTCAGATGCTTTTGTGAAATTAAACTGCTGGTAAATGTTTGGAGCACTCTATTCTCTGTTACCATAGGGTCACCTTGTTTTCAAAGACTCACTCCATAGCCAACTACATTAGTTAATGCTGCAATCTTTCTTTACTTCCTCCACCTTTGGCTGTATTTTCATAGGGAGAGAAAGACCATACGGCAACCTTGATTACCGAAGCTCAGAGATTAACCCTTAACCCTGCGCCTGAGACATAGACAGACCTACGCAATCAGCGAGTTTCCTGTCTCGTAATTATTGGCGCTTGATTGGTCTGTCAGAGACCAGATAGCCTGCAGCCCACCTCCACCATTCCACTCCGCATTAATAACCCACGACATATGAGAATTGTGTTTACATGCAGAGGTCTGTACTGCCACATTGAGGGGATCACCGCTGGGATTTTCTCAGGTACTTAAGGGCTTTACTTTTGATTAGACTGCAGTGCGAGCTGAGATGTCGCTCAGAGGCATGGGTCAATCAGTGCGGGATGTAGCGAGTCCTATGGACCTGGGATGTTTACATGGGGCTGGTGAGATGGCTGGCTGGAGGGAGGGGCTGTTCCACTCAATTGCAGCCACATGTTTGCAAAGGATGTGGAGCTGAACGAGGCCGTGTGATCTGCCAGACTTTAAACAGGGCCTTCGCCTGTGGGCAGTTTTAAAGTTTTCCAGCGCGTTCCTCCAGCCTCTTCGTTACTGTGGTTTCTAGGCAAACACACTACCCTGTTGCCGTACAATTTCGCATTCATAAACTGCACTTGGGCTGCCTGAGATTCCCATACAATTGCTCAGACAAATCCGTTCTTGTTCTGACGTACGCTAACACACAGACCACACACATATAACTAAGTTACACTGAGATGGGGCATGGAATATTTCATACTTGCTGGCGTACATTTGCAGAAAGCAGAAGCAGGAGAACTTTCAAACATGCACATGAAGCATAACAGAAAGTGACATTTTCAACTAACTCTGGTTTTTGTTTGTATTATTTTGACCACCTGTTTTATGTGGTCTTTTTGTTTGTTTTGACCTCTTTTGGGTAAGACTGCCTTTAGTGGAGCTGTGGATAGATGAAGCTGAGCTGCACTGCTAAGTTTTTAGATGTTGAACTGGCATGAATTCAGATGGACTAAATGGTTTACATTTTAAAAAGTCAAATTATTGTTTCGTTCTGAGTAAAACCTGAAGTTTTAAAGTGCATGTAAACACACTGATTGTTGGATAAAGGATCAAAGTGTCCAGATGTCACCCTTTGACTGAAGAACAAAGGCTGTTTTTCCTGCTGCTGTAATGAAGTAAAAAGTCAGTGTCAAGTCGTAAAAAAACAGGCATTTAGCAGTTCAAATGATTGGCCTATATATGGAAAATTAAGAGAGGTTAATTGACCTAATGGCACAGTTCATCCAGAAAAATAAATTCTGTTATCATTTACTCATCCTTACTCGTCTTCTCTGGGTACAAAATAACATTTTAAGATTCCTTACATTGAAAGTTAATGAAATTGTTGTTTTGTATCCCCTTGACATTTATTCTATGACCAGCTGAATCAGTTTTGCCACAGGTTTGGAATGACAGAATTATAATTTTTGGGTCAACGATCCATTTAGAGGCATGGGGCTTTCTTAAAAATGTGCCTTTTTAATTCTCATACTCTGGACTTATTTATATGTCCTTGTCCTGATCCATTCAAGAACCCTTGGGCTGATGTTTCCATTTATACCAAACCCACAATACAAGACAATCTAAGATAGATAATAAAACCTCTTTATCATCCCACAGCCATGGAATTTGTGAACAGGTAGTGGAAAATACAACACCCCTTTCCTTTCTGTCATTCCCTTATGCCTTTTGAGAGACAACGACTCAAACCTTGGCGCTTGAAAAACAACCATCACCCCACAGTGATAAGAAAACAGATCTCCAGCGGTGTCACAGTATGTCTCTCCAATCATGTGGATAAGAAAGGAAAAAAATAGCATCCATTTAAACACCTTGTGGCAGACATCTTGATTTGTAAACTCATGCAGGAACAGACATTCTGGCAGCACAAGCTCTGCAGAGTGTGAAAATGATCTGTTTGATACAGAGGAACCTCCTGCCGCAGCCATTAAGCATCCTGCCTAGAGAATTGGAGACATCGGAGAGCCCTGCATGAAGTGCACTTTCATGCTTTGCTCATCAGGGCAACGTCCTTCAGCTCAAAACAATTTGCACTTAGTGTTTTTTGGGAAAGGGGGCAATGTCACATTCAGTTGCCAGCTGCATGACATGTGTTTCTATACACAGAGGGACTAGCCACTTAGTAATATGGATTTTGTTCTCCGCATCCAAAAAGAAATTGGCTTGCACAGGTCCGATCTGTGGACTGTGATCTGTGAAACAAGATTACACACTCTAGGATGTGTAGATTAGGGAACTTGAATGACTATCCCTGGGTAGAGAACCCTACATTCTAAATCAAAAGTTGTAGACGGGGAAAAAAAATTAATTAATATATATTAATATCATTTTTTCCCTCCCTGTCTACATCATCATTTTTACCCCCAAGTCTTTAGAGATTTAAATTTATCGTAATTCAGTTTATTATTACAGAAATGCTAAGATATCTTGCTATAATGCTATTTCATAGGTTGTCCTTAATTATTCATGAATAGACTACAATAACATAGATGACATAGAATAACATCGATTTTTTTTGAGGGAATTTTTGATGTTTATTTAAAACAGCTATTTAACAGCCATTTTGGCTTTAAAAAATAAAATAAAAATATTGTTGCTTAAGCCAAAGAACAGTTTACAAAACAAAAATAGATGGTCGTGGTCACATGACTGGGCAATGGAATTTATTGTAGGTACAGAAACACTACTGTTCAAATGTTTGGGGTCTCTCTCTCTCTTAATATTAGGTTTAAAAAAAGAACAGCATTTTGTTTCAATACAGATCTTTTGTAACATTGTAAATGCCTTTACTGTCACTTTTGATAAATTTTGTGTCCTTTGTGAATAAAAGTATGAATTAATTAAAATATCTTGCTGACCCCATACCTTTGTCTGATAGTCTAACACATAATGCAAGACGGTGCAGAGTGCATTTCTGTCCAATTTCCAGCAGAGCTTATCTGCGATTGTTGTACTGAGCTTGGACCTTCTGTTGTGTTGTCCAGAACTGAACCTCCCAGCCATATGTCTCAGTGACGTGAAGTCCTCTCTGGAGAGCAATGCTACATTTGGTTGTGGAATGTGCTGGAGCGTGTGCATCTGCTTAAACAAAGCCTTATTTTCAGCCCAATGTTGTAATTACAGACTAGAATGAATCTAGCCGTCTTGTGAACCCACAGCAGCCTCTGCACAAGTTTCCCAGGATCTGCTCAGGGCTTGTAAGTCCAAGCAGAGCGTTTACAACAGCAAATCTAAGCCACCATTAACACAACATCTTTCAGACATATTTACTTGCTTTTAGAAAAGTGTGTTTTCCGTGTGGGGAAATCTTATGTTTGTGAAACTAGATTGTGTTGTAATGGGCCGCTGGTGTTAGCAGGATACTCGTGGGTGTTGAAGTAAGACTAGACAGAGGGACTCGGTCAGTCTTAGCGCAGCTTGTAGTCTGCTACACATTTGGACATTTGGATCGATGGGAATCGGACTTGCTGTCTTTTTCCCTATAAAGAGAAAAAGTGGTTTGTTATCCAGTTGCGTTTGTGTACTGAAAAAGAAAACCCAGTGAATCAATGCATTCCCTATTTCAGTAAATAGCAGCATGGTTATTGTATTTTAAAACCTATGATGAAAAAACGAATCAAAATAGGGTTAGGTTTAGGGTTACAACATTGTGCAAAATCTAAATCCTGCTGCCCATTCGGATAAACAACACTGTGTGATGATCAAGGTTGGACAATCAGTTACATTCACTTAAGAGTGAGCTCTTAAAAGGTACCAAAAATAATTCATTTTTTTTGTGCATGAAAATGTGGTTAGTATCATATCACTTCAAAGTAAACCCAAGATGATCTTCATTACTGTTTTAACATGGGCTATTTATTTCTTACAAGTGTTATACAGAAATTTGCATAGGCCTAGGCCT
>JAUMHI010000053.1:9479916-9493887 GCA_032359435.1 Enteromius unitaeniatus | reverse complement strand
TGATCTTCATTACTGTTTTAACATGGGCTATTTATTTCTTACAAGTGTTATACAGAAATTTGCATAGGCCTAGGCCTCAAACATTTTTGTGATATTTTTGGTCTGTAAGGAGAGCCTATGTAATATATGATTATAGGTTGTAGAATTATCAATATGTTAGTAAACCAATCTAAAATCTGCTTTTTACAGATAACCATTGTAATGATATAGATGGTGGAATTGAAAGCCATATTATGAATCGCAGTTTACCAACATAAGAAGAAACTAAACCATACAAAATACAATTTATATGATGTTACATATAATGGAATTTCCTCAATTTCCTCATTCTGTTTTTCATCAAAAAATACTTCATAGTTTCTACTTCCAGAAATATACGCTTGTTTTACAGTTTTTCACTGTGTATAGTTAGATAAAAAAAAAAGTTAACCAACTGAATTTTTTAAAATGATTTTACTGTTACTATAAAATGTGAAAAATGCTAATAATATAATTTTTTTGACTGGTAGTGTATGTCAACCATTGACATCAATTTAGATTATTGAAGAACCCAAGGTACATTACTGGCTTCCACGTGGGTGATTGGTAGAGCAGGATGACTATGCAACACCATTATCAGTGTGTTCTTGAACCCACGACTGTCTGAAACAAACTCTTCATCTTCCACAAGCCTCTGCCCCCATTTCCTTCCTTTCAACTTTCTGCACTTTCCATTCGATTTCTCTTTTGTAGATGTTCCCACAGAAAGATAAATTTTTACCCTCCTGGTATCAAATCAGATACCATCAGTCTTATTAAATTCACATCTTGTTTCCCAATAACCCCCTTTTATATTTCCATTAGAGTGTTGTGTGTCCCTTGAGGGTTGTTCAGACATCCGATAAGCCGCAGATACAAACCAAAGAGGGGCTGTAGATGTGAGAGAGTAAGCGACGGCAGGCTGTGCTGGTAGCAGAGCGTGACTGAGATGTTGGAAGAGCTGCGGCCAGGGAATGAGAATGATAGATAGAGGAGAACAGAGAGGGGGGAGGAGGACAGGAGAAAAGAAGTGCAGCGGGATGTTTGGAAGGGGAGTGCTCTGCAGGAACGTTTCAGTATTCGTATGGTAATCCAGCCTTGGATGAGCCTCAGAAGCAGCCAAGCAAACAATGAGAGTGGAGCCAGGAAGTCTGCTCTCCCTGCTGGCCGGCGTGACTTGAGAGGCAGGCGAGGCGCTGGGCTGCCTGCAAGGAGGGGCCCCCAGGAGGGGCCAGCGAAACGCATGCCAGCACACATATCCACATACCACATTCACTCAATCTACGAGTTAGAGAGCGTGGTCGGCACTGGTGAAAAGCATGTTTGTTTTTGTGCTTCGTGGTGAGCGGGACTTGTTTTTCTGTAGACTATATAGAAATTATAGACACATTTCAGCACTTAATCTTTGTTAGCACAGGTCTGGTGATTCTTTCTTTTTAGAGATTCTGATTGCAAATGCCATATTGGTTATCTGCAGATTTTATAGATAAACGTTTTACCTTGTGCAGATAAACACTATACTAATACAGGTGGCAAAAATTCAAGACTTTAAAACGTAAGATCAACTTTATTTGCTAATTTATCCTAATAAAGTAAAAAATCAATAAATCAGTCTTTCAAAATATGAATATATTTAGTTAATCTAAAACAATTAACCAGTCAAATTAATCTAAATAATAATTTAATCTTTAGCAAATGTTGTGATGACTAAATTCACTTAAAGTGCCCCTATTATTCCTTTTTAAATATGATCTTTCATGCAGTGAGTCTTGTAGCTGTATGTGAACATAAACTATTTACAAAGTTGTGACGCCAACAGTGCACGATAATTAAGTTTTTGTCTGTCAAAAAAAAAGAGTCGTTAAAAACGAGTTATCAGTGATTCGAATCTTTTTCTGTTACTGCCACACGTCACAAAATAACATATTTGCATAATGTCCGCCCACGTTCTATGTCACTAACAACCGCTCATTCACCGATGATTAACCGACAACATTATTTTAAATAAGATTTTATTTTAAAAAAGAATAAGTGCCTGTGACCCGTAAAAAATAGTAATATTTGTTTTCTGTGGATTCATTGTACATGTGCAAAAACTAGCAAACAACAGAAGAAGAAGATTCACATGATCATAAATATTTCATATCATATGCCTGCAGCACTTTTGCGACCAGAGGAAAAAAAACATTATAAAGGATAAATAGGCCTATACAAGAAAAATATAGCTATTTTACCTAAATAATAAATCAACAAAACGAAAGAAATAGTTAGTTCTGTATTATCACTTTCTGACCTGACAGGAGTCCAATTTATGGCCTGAGTTCTTTCATCAAACCTTTATTTACCGACAGTAGCTTATAAATTTAGCTGGAGAGTGGAGCATTTGAATCACACACAGAACAAAACTGACGGGAGCAGCTCCGGTGGAAAACTGACAAGATGACACGCAGCTAATTTCTCCATCACTATAAGTGATCCAAAGCACACAAAAACACGTAACAACGCATGGTAAAGCACTCTTTAGTAGTGTATGAGTAGTCCTGTTCTGTTCACACAGCGCATGTGCTCCGAGAATGTGGTTGTGAGTCCTGAACATTTACAGGTGAGTTCCGTTACAGAAGGCGGTTGTCACTCCCTGTATTAGGACTCAAGCAGCCTGCCTACAGGACTGACAACTGGATTCTGCTGCTGTGTGAATGTGGCCAAAAAAAGCGACATTTTTTTTTGCCAACACATTTTTATATAGGCTATGAGTGGCTATTTTAACAATGCAGCAAACCTTTTAAAATAATTAGGTCAAGTACTGAAATAACTAAATAAAAGGATTGATTGACTGATTGTATTAATCGGTCAAAATTCATATCGGTAGGTTAAACAGTTAAAATGAACATGCCTACTCACAAATCGTTTATGAATCATTTATAAATTTTGAAAATTAAATCTATTTTTGGCGAAAATAACAAACAAACTGTACCGTAAAAGTACAAAAATGTTTTTTAACCTTGCATACATGTAAACCTGTTTTAAGAGACTCAATAGCAATATTAGCAACCTTTAAAATGGCATATTAGGGGCACTTTAAAGTATTTAAAATGATTGATTTTTATTTTTCAGTGTTTTATTTTTAATTTATTTATACGATGATAATATTTTTAAAATATAAACATTTATCTATAAACAATTATTGGGTTAATATTAATATTGGTGCATCTCTAATTCTGAGTAGAGCACCAATTCTTTGGTGTTGGCTTGTGGTTTTGTTTTCATGCAAAGCTCTGGTTTTGTATGCATTTCTTTAGTGTGTGGATCGATCAAGGCCACAGACTTAACAGGATATCTCGGGTGATCCTTTTAGCTGTTCATCTCACCTGCCTTTCCAAAACTTGTCTGAAACGGGATGTTTGGCGTCTTGCGGTTATCCCTTTCTTCTTAGCTGAAAAAACAAAGATATTCAAAGGCGCTGTCAAAGCAGCATTATCTTTGGGGAAACGAGTGACACAGCTGGCTCTGTTCTTCCTCAGATTTCTGTCTCCAGAGTGACTTCCCCTTTCAAGCATCATATGATTGAAGACTGTGGGAATGCCTTCCCAGAAACCACATGCCATGCCTCAGTGATTTGCTATAAGGTGTGGTCATTCTATATGGTGGCTACAGTTGCTTTACCTTTCCCCCGTCTCTCTGGCCTTTCATCCATTCAAAGGAAATTAATGAGGAGCTTTCCTCTGAAAGAATGCTCAGTGAGACTATAAATTATGCCCTTTAGCACAGCTCTATGGCATCTTTGCCGTTTGATTTAATGGTGGTCCATCTGCTGGAGAGATTTGCTTTCTGCCAGTTTTCTTTTTTTGTTTTTGATATTAATCCGTGTGCCAATGCACATTAACATCTGTAGCAATTTTTTAACAAGAAATTGCTACAGTTTGTCTTCATGTGATTTAGATAATTTCTTATGAATATTATAAAAAAATATATATTTCATTTAATGTTTTTGTGTGTTTTTACTGTAGTGGGATGATCATATTCACAGATGTAAGTCTAAGTGTCAGGGACCTCATGATAAGATTGTTCTTTCTTTGTCAGCACACTTCCTGTCCTTAGGCCACAAAGCTTTCCACACTGACTAGTCTAGGCATGCTTTTACCAGTCTTCCATCTTTATCTCTCTAAGGCATATTCACCCCTACTGCAAAACCAGCAGTGAATTGTTAATTCTGGTTATTTGCAGTCTTTAATATAAGATCCCTCCGATCTGACTGTATGAATGCTTTATGGCTCATTCACACTGAGCGGTATGGTTGGCATGGTATGGTTCAGGACAGAACAACTTGATCCAGTTTGTGTTTCCATCAGTACCCTTACTTGATTGGTGTGATGAATATGGGAAAGTAGCGATTGATGATAAAGGATGACAATACGTACAACACTGCCTCTTTTTGTTAGTTTTAATGAACGAAAATAGCCATTGTAAAAGTATATTTACAAGGTTTAAGAGGCTTAAAAGAAAATAAAGACAAATGCAGAGCATATTTGAATTCAGCAGTTGATGACATGATCCACTGAACGTTCTAAAAACGTTGCAGTCCTAGTTCTAAATGAGTCCAACAATACTGCAGCAGAGCAGAACAAATGAAGGACGCTTTTCCCCTTATAGCATGCAAAAGTGACGATTCTAGTCAACCAATCAACTTCTGCAGTGCTTTTAGCTCTACCCTTTTGATACCCTTTACTGTGCTAGGTAACCCAATGGAAGTGGTATGGTACAGTTTGTTATTTTAGTACCATTCACAACTTCTGACAAATGGAAACAGTCATAACGGTACTACACCAAATCATATCGCTCAGTGAAAAGGAGCCATTATACACTTGTATTATTGTTAATATTATTATTAGTAGTAGTAGTAGTTTGTTGTCTTTGTCACAATTAATTATTTATTCATTAACTGAATGTAATGCTGATGTTTAGCAGTGGTGTAATATTTTTATATTATAACTTTAATTGTAGTAATCATAATCTTAATAATAAATAGAAGTTAATTGCACTGCCTGGGAAAGTTGCACTCTAGTTTATTTTCTTTACAAGGGATAGGACGGGTTGTTGAAACCTGTTGTAGGTCATATCTCTCCATCCCTTGGCTTGTGATCCTGTGTGAAGAGGCACCCAGTCTGTCTTAAGGGGTCCCTGTGAGCCAGAGGAGCCCCGCCTTTTGATTCCCCATTACCCAGGAGTCAGGGAAGTGTGAAAAGTAGGGCGCAGGTCGGGGCTCTTTGTCCCCCTCTGCCAAATGAAAAGTGACAGACACCGGCCCCCTCTCTGTGCCTGTTAATTCAGGCCCCCAGTCCCGCAGAGCCTCTGGGAGCCACTAATTGCATCGAGACAAGCAGTAGCTACGAGAGAGCAGACACATTATGTTATTAACGCTGGACAGAACCCAACACCAGTCGTTTTGAATGGGACATTGCTTAAAGGGATAGTTTACCCCCCAAAAATAAAAGCTCCACCAACAAGTCCTTACAAACTTGTGTGACTTTCATTCTTCTGCTCAACAGAAAAAAAGGTACTCTGATAACCATATGGTTTTGATGACCATTAAAATCTATTGTATGAAGGGGAAAAAAGGTTTGGGACAACATGAGGATGACTAAACAATCTAGAATCTACATTTTTGAGTAGAATATCCCTTTAACCAATCTTCCATTCTCAAGAGCCATCCTGCAGCTCTCTCCTCTCCTCTATGGGGTCAGGGGTCAAGTCATTGCACTAAGATGGAAGTGCAAAGGAATTTGAGTACAACTGGTTCTAAAACATTAATAAGCATTCCTCTCTCTTTATTACAGGGTCTTAAACAAGAGGAGGCTGTAAAGAGACCTTGAAGTCTTCATCACGCTCACATACTCTTCCTTTGCATCTACTTACCTTCACAGCTCATTGGACACTACATTTGAATCAAAAGAGTACAGCACAAGCAAGACAGCTATATAGTTTCGGATCTCAGCCAACATGATAAAAAGCTCCTCCATGGTCATCGTCTTGGGCGTTTTGGGAGCTGCCTTCCTTCTCTCGCCGTCTGCTGAGGGTAAGTTAGTTTCATTATAGTAAAGTGTCTATTGCTTCCTTCTCGGCGGACCAAGCAGACGCTTGGCAGAAGCTGCAAAGGGTCTGTTTTGAATCATAAATCCCTATAGCAAACAAAAATGTGTTTTTTGTTTGGTTTTGTTTGAGTGAGGGAAGAAGGCGAAAACTGGAGATGACTGGAAGGGTCATCTGTTTTGTTTCATCTGGATGCACAATAGAAATGCAGCAGCAATTTATAAAGCAAAGCAGACTGAGGCAGCAGTAGAATTGATTTCGCCGTATTTGGATAATACCCAGTTTTTGCAGAAGCCTGTTTTAATGGATGGTGGCCTTTAAAAACATAGCACAGTAATGGCCTCACTTTTTATTCTCATCAGGCCCCCAAAAGCTCAGAATCTGTCTCTTCACAATTGCAATACATTACCAAACAAACACTATCTGCCAGGATATTCATCTGAATGACATTATTTAATTTTATTGATTTGATGGCCTTCTGATCTTCTCTAATATGGGTCGGCAGTAATGCAGACTTTGCCTCCATTTCAGGTGAATGCAAACATGAGGAACTGCACTTTTTTCACTTGAATGACTCGCTACATCAGAATTTAAATGTCTGCGTTAGAGACTATTTGTGTGGCATTCATGACGTCTTTAGGTATTCATTCACTCAGTAGTGTTTAACTTTTGGGAACACATGTCTTGGAACTGAGGTGTGAAGAGGCCATCTGGATGTGTAGAGGAACAATGGTTTGGGTGATTGGTTTGAAATTGTGTGTTGATATGTTAAAAAGAGGAATAAGGGAAGAGCGTTGGTGGGCAAGATTGTAGATGTGTGTATTTAAGGTAAATGTTGTTCTTCCTCAAGGGTTTTATACTAGTGTTTTAATGAAGTTAGGGTGAAGGTTAGTTTATGGGTTAAGATTGATGTTAGGGTGAATAAAAATGTAAAATGCATTTAGATATGATACATTTCTTGATTAAATGGTTAAAATAAGGCACAATACTGTCAAAATCTAGGGGTCACTTAGTTAAAGAGGTTTTGAAAAAAGCCTCTTACGTCAAATAAAATAACTGTTCTATAAGTTGTGTATTCCTGTGAAGAAAGTTAAATAAAACTTTATTTACTTCATTCTTTCGTGTCGCTACTTCAGATGTGGCGTTCATGGGGCATTTCTTATCATTAATGTTGAATTTATTAATGTTGTGCTGATTAATATTTATAATGATTTTTTGATGAATATAAAATTCAAAGAACTTGAACAAATAAAATATTAGAATTTTTTTGCTGTAATTTGATCGATTAAATACATCCTTTCTGAAATGCAGTATTAGTATCTTTCTAAAATAAAATAAAATCTGAATGTTGGTGTATCACTTTTAAGTTAATCAGAGTTCTACGGAATGTCATTTTATTTATGAATACGCAGTATGTAACAGCATCTGATGCTTATTGATAGCTGAAAGCATAACCAAAAATAGTAAAATAGCTAAAATTTTCAACAAACAAACGTGTCAGGAATGCAATGAACTTGTCACTTAGGGGTGCAGTTCAGTTGAGAACCTGTGCCTGTAGAGGTCCTATAGAGATTTTTGGGCACAGATTTCATTTGAGCCTAGCTATGAGTCAAAGTATACTTACGTAATATTTTGTTATACACACAACAAGTTTTCCAAGCTACAAAACATCACTCAGCAGTTTTGCCGTGGTCCACCCTTGTTGCTTAAAAACAGTAGATTCATTGTTTACGTTTGAGAGCTGCCCACTGATGTCATGAGGCCTTACTATCTGTTTCTGTTTAGTTCTTTTGAAGTTTATTTTTCTAAGTGCCTCTATTTTAGGCAATGATATCTTGGAGTCATAAACGCTGTCTATTCTTGGCAACAGAAAAGCCATGGGAGAGAGAGTTTTCCTCCCATTAACAACTAGAGACTCTATGGAGTCCGTTAGAAGGGAAAAAAACAGATTGAAAGAGATTAAGTTTAAATTAGTATGTCAAAGCTCACAACACCATTACATCCTTTTCAGCTCATATTTTTGTATACAAAAGGAAATGACCATTAATCTCTGGGGTGCAAATACATTTAAGAAACTTTACTTTATTTTCTTCTGTTGTTTGGTACAACCGTTTAGTTTTTTTTTTCAATGCGCTGACACAACTTTAACTTTACAGTTGTTTGGAGTGCTCACTGTCTGCTTGTTAGCCTAGTTTAGCCTCTTTAAATATATTCTTGCTTCTGTTGTTTCCCTCCCTGTGAAGGAACAAAAGAAGAAATGGGTGCTGGCAGCAATTTCTTCTTACTCGTAAAGTCAACCAGAGCCTTTAAAACAAAGGGTAACTACCCTTGGTCATTGCAAAGGTTCCTGTTAAATGATGAGGGAGACTAAAGTTCCAGTGAGAACAAGACAGGGTGAGAGCTAAATTGCAGATAAATGCTGTTGAGCATGTTTTTTTCTTTTCATTTTTTTCTTAATGGAAGCTGATCTGAGGGCAGGTCCACATCTGACACAGAATAATGTCTCCTGACTGCATATGGCGGCACATTCCTCTGAGAAATGTCATGTCATTCAACACATTTAACACAGGCTTTCAATCCTGGAGCTAATAAATTAACTTTATGGAATTTTCTGCCTTTAGAAGAGTAGGTGAGGTTGAGCACTTATAGGTTGAGCTTCATAGGAGAGGAAAACTGGCAGTAAGAGGATCTAGTTACTCGACTGTGTGGAAACCCAAGCAGGCTGAAATATAACAATCAAATTAAAGCATTTTTACTTTCTAGGTTTGAGATTACCGTTTGATTTGGTTTAGTTTGGTTCTGTTTTCCTGTTCATGATATTTTAACATTAACGTATTAAAGCTTTGGTAAATCTGAAAATCTGTATGCTTTTTAAACTTTTTTTACTCTGTTAAAAGGTTTTGTGGTATTTCAGTCGAATTGTAGCATTTAAAACTACTTCTTTTCAGCTGTTATTTTTATCTTTTATTTATTAAAAATCAAATACGTTAATGTAACAAATCTCAAAGTGAAAACTCCAAGCAGCAAATGAAGATATGAATCCAGCATGTTTTGTGTGTCTGTGTGAATAAAATAGTAAAAACTACTTATTGTAATGAAAGTACTAATAATAATACATGTAAATTTACTAATAATATTATTAAAACATTTTTAAAAATGTAAAAAAAAATTTTAAATGAAAAGGAAATTAATAATGTATTACAGAAAAATTTTAATTGGGAAGAAAAAAAATAATTTGGGAAAAAGCCAAAAAAAAAAAAAAAATGGGGGGAATAACATTAGAAATGCTATTGAATGCTAATCCATTTCTATGAATGGATTATGATAGGTCTTAAAACAATGTTTTACAAAAAGTCACTTCAGTGATTCTTCCCATGCTGCACTGCTCTACCACGCTGGGACGCCCGCCCAGGCTCTACTTCAGGAAACTCGTTTGAGTCTATTGTCGGTGCTGTGAGTTTCCCTGACACTTTAACTATTTCCTGTATTGTGCTGGCTGACAGGTACTGGACTAAATATGCCAATTGCATGCTGCTCTCCGGAAATAATCATTACTGTCTGACAATGAAGGCTTGTGCTGGTGTGCGTGACTGTTCTTTTCCTTGTTTTTGTAGACCACAGGTTCCAAAGCATTTGAATAGAAGACTCCAGTGTGTTTCTGTACTCTGACGTGCGTTCACTGTAGCGAGCATGTGTTTAGCGGTGCGGCGCAGGAGCCTGTTAAAGGCGATCTGAACTCTCACTTTTACAGCTTGCTGTTAGGTACTTGGCTCTAGAGGTGTCTCCGAGCCCATTAGAGCTGTACTTTCATAAAGGCAGCCAACTTTATTGGTCTGTGTCAGGCAGGCCGTTGTTTTCCATATGTTCCCTTTATCCCTTCCCCTTCATTTCATTTTTAACAAGCCGGTCTTAAAATAGTGCTGGATTATTACCTGTTGGGGGATTTTGCTTTAAAATAGAAGCTTGTGTTATAATTATAATGATCGTTATTAGAGATGAAAGTAAATAAATAATAATGGCAGGTTCAGGCTAACTGCCACTTAAAGCTCAAGTCGTTCCTGCCAGCCCACAACCTACAGCCCGGCCTTTCCACAATGTTCAGTCTTCACTTTTTTTGTTGTTGTTGTAAACGTGTACAGATTTTAATGAATAACTGGTGTATAAATGAAATAATGAAATAGCCTCTTTCAGAAGGGCAAACCTCCTACGTGTCGTCCCTCAAGGAAACATGATTCACATGTTATTTTGATGTATCTAATGGATACCCAGTGATGTATTTTGGCACGAGGACGTCTTGGAGGATTTTTGTGTTTTTATTTACCCTCTCCTACATTTCTACTGCAGACACTGAGAGACTGTCATGAGGACCAGCGTCTTGATTATAGGTTTGCGATCCAAACGCCCTTGTAGAGACTTGGCTTGCTCATTGCATCATTTCCTGTAAAGGCTTACTGAAGCACTGAGAAATAATAGCTACAACACAGAGAACACATGGAGATCAACAAAGCGTACTGCTTTTCAGTTTCTTTTGAAATTTACATTCTGAGCAGCTTCTTCGTGGTCTTGCTGTCACTTTTGTTACAGGAACCAGAAGCTGCTAGCATAGCCTGTTCATGAAAGTGTGGAGCACTCATATATTCTTTGCTTACCTTTTGACCAGCCTCCCATTACAGCTTCAATAATGTCTGAGCTGCTTACTATAACCTCTGCTTTAATAGGGTCAAACCGCAGATGTTTACCCTGGACAACATCTAGCAGCTAAAGCTTCAGCTACTGCCTTGTCTCACACCGACAGTGTTCAAGCAACACTGTGGCATGAAAAGTGACCTTATAAAGTGTATGGACCACATTTAAAAAATTTTACTGCAAAATATCAAAACGTGGTACACTCTTTAGTCAAAGCTTTTACAAGGTTGGTTAGATTTCAAAATGTAGATGTGTTGTGGAAAGAAGAAAAGAGTTTTGTGGAACATGTTTATAGTTCGTATGATGAACTACAACAGTTAGGTTATTCTGTTATGACACATGTTTGAACTTGACTTCAAACATCTATGAAAAATGACCTTGAGACCATGACAGAAGATATTCCACAGAAGTACAAAACGGATTTGGAATGAACTTAAACTTAAATTTAAAGTGGCAGATGCCACTTGGTTTGACATCCTGATATTTAATTCTGTGACATTCAGACATTTAAAAGTGACACTTAAGTAAAGTTTTAGTTCCACTGTTTTTATGCACATTTTGAAGTATCGCATCAGAATTGATCAATGGAAATACCAAATTTTAAGCAAAAAAAGTCTATTTATGAAAGCTTTTGTAATGCAAAAAGGGCAGATGAACAAATTCCTTCATGCTCGTCAAAAAAGTTACTTTGGGTAACTTGACTAACCAGTGGGCCTCATTGCACAGCCTGTCTGTTTTCAAAATATTTCTGTATAATTGCCTTCTGTATATTTGTCTTACATGACCATGTTTCCAGACAGCAGGCATCCACCTCCGCTCCAAGGCACAAGTAATTTATAATCTATGAATATTATTCAGTGGTTCCTGCTACTTTCCTTAGTGATATTTTGTCCCAGTTTATCATGAAGTGATTATTTTGTTCTCTTGACAATGCCTTGCGCCATTTTCCAAGTTAAATGAACAACTATGATTGGAAACAAAGCTTGTAAAGAACTACAAGAGTGAGACTTGCACAGTGAGATTGCTGATTGGCTTCACCTGTTCCTTCGATTGGACGTGTAACTGTAGAGCGCTGTGTATATGTTCGGGCCGACTGTATGGAAAATGGAGCTGAAGTGTCTCTTTAAGAGGCTGGCGCTGGAGTCTGAGCCGAGCTGCCTACAGGCTGGGAGAATGCGGTCAGCAGGACTCATTACTGCCTGAATACTGCCAGACCTCAGACTCCACGGTGACGGCGAGCCAGAATCAAGCACACATGTAGAGCACGGAGATGCTCTGTAGATCCGTCTCCCCGAGCCAAGGAAAAGCACAAAGAGGGGGAGGAGAGCAAATGTATTCAGTGGCTTCGTGATGTCAGTGAATCACTCGGTGCCTCAGAGGTACTTCGGAGATAGCGCAACAAGTCGCATCTGCTCTGATTTAGTAACCCTTCTGGCTGAAAACCTGTTTTATGTGTTTTAGCTCAGATAACATTCCTGAGCCCCGCGGTTGTTTGTGTGCCGCTGTTGTGGTTGCGGGAATTTAGCTGGCGCTTATCTGCGCATTGTAGCTGTTAGGACGTGTAGGGCTCAACACATCATAACAGATTAGCCTGCCTTTTACAGTCGCTCTTAAAAGCAAGCCCTGTTTCTGACTGCACTGTTCGCATTCCTTCAATTTACTGGCCTCTCGCTGAGAGCAGGGCTTTGGGAGAGATACTATTTTTCTTTCGTTCTTTTTCCTGTCTCTGTTCCACCATGTTTATGTTACCGGTTTCCACCTCCATTATCACACTGGGCCCCGTGTGACAGCAACGGCGCCTGGACTAAACTGCGAAGTGATCAAAGATGTTACATCAAATGCTTTCGCCTGTATTTTGCATTTTGCTCTAATGGAGGGGGCCGTGGGACGCCTTCGTGGCTTCAAATGAACATTTCTCAAGTGCAAAAACCGAACCGTGACACATAAACAGAAGATTTGTATCGCTGGCTATCGCAGGAGGGTAGCATATGAATGGAGTGACTCATACACAACGAGAGACAAAGCTTTACATGAAAAGAGACGAGTGTTTGATCAGTCTCCAGAGCTCGTGCCACTCGACCCGGTCTTCAACCTCACTTTTATACACTATAATCCTGTCTCTTGTGTTCCTAATCTGGTCTTTCACTTTCCCTCCTAATCCCACTTCTCACCATTTCACCTTCAGGCCATTCAACAGAATGTTTCATGACACGTTCTTTTGTAAGCGATGTTCCACAAATTGACGTTGTGTTGAGTAACATCTTATCATGTTTGACACATCTGTTTCAGGATCCCTCTCAATAAAACAGATTATAACCGCTGCATTGTCAAGCACACTTTTATTCCTGGCCGTGCATCTTGTTTTTCCACTCGGATCATTTCATGTCCCTGGGTGAATCTCATAAAACATGCTCAGGTCGTATTTCAGCCCACAATCAAAATGCAGGAAATCACATAGTGCTAAAAGAAAATAAAGGTTTTTAGGGCAGATAAGGATAGGATAAGGAGATATTTTCTGATGTTTTAAATTATTGTTGTCAAAAGACCCGGTACTTCAGTACCAAGACGTTACAAAAAAATGTGAAATGTTACAGTACCAGGTTTTCTAAAGTACCAGTAGTACAGAGCAATGGGTAAACCCGGTTCTTGCTGAAAGGTGCGCACTGCGCAGTTACGTCTTCTTCTTAAAAGCACAGAGAGATGGCGACCGGCGGTCTACTGATGAGGCGGCTCTGAATCTGCTCCTTGAAAAGAAAGGAGGAAAGAGCCATGTGTGGAAGTATTTTTTTTTTTGAGGCTGATGACAAGCGCAACATCATTAATCACAAAAAAAACCCATCTGCAAGCGGTGTCAAAGTTTTATGTCAAAACCAGGAAATGCATCAAACCTTATAAAACACCTCAAACATTGCAATTTGCTTAGTTAAGCGTTACAGTGCGATCACACCGCCGCCGACGAGAGCGTCAAAATTCGCCCTGGCCGCCCTGCCAACAATGCTGTACAGAGATTTTTGGACGCTCTTGATGCTCTGACGTAGATTGAATGCTTGTCTTGTATTTAAAGAGGCCGCAAATAAAACAAGCTTGTGCGGACTGACCACATGGAGGGTATAAGTTAACCTCGTGAAATATATTGATTGTGAAAGTAAGAAATTGATCGATGGAAAGAACTTTTTTGTA
>JAUMHI010000053.1:9427645-9475990 GCA_032359435.1 Enteromius unitaeniatus | reverse complement strand
ATGTAAATGAAAGCTTTTATTTTGGATGGGATTATTTGTTTTACAGCACTAGTGGGAATCCTTGTAACTTGTTTTGTTTGTTCAGAACACTGAAATATTGATGAGTTCTGATTCTTGGTTTTTTCAGTTGTCTAATTGTTCAATGTTGATTAACAGGTCCAGCGCACCATTGCCAAACAGATTCAGATGGTACGTCAAATCGGGAAGGGGCGGTATGGAGAAGTGTGGCTCGGTCGCTGGAGAGGAGAAAAGGTTGCAGTGAAAGTGTTCTTTACCCGTGAAGAGGCTAGCTGGTTCAGGGAGACCGAGATTTACCAAACAGTGCTCATGAGGCATGAAAATATACTCGGTAGGTTCCATCACAAAAAAAAGCTAAAGACACTGAGTAGGGACACACATTATATTGTGTGTATATATGCATCTAAAATAATCATTATCAATCAAACACATGTATATTGCATTTGCATCATATTATGGGACAAATAAAAAATTCAGCTGGTTTTGTACACTGATATAATACATGTACAGATTTAATATTTTATTTACATTAACACTGATTTTTCCTGTCTTGCTCCAGGCTTTATAGCTGCAGATATTAAGGGCACGGGAGCGTTCACTCAGCTTTTCCTCATCACAGACTACCACGAGAATGGTTCGCTTTATGACTATCTGAAATACACTACCCTGGACACACAGGCTCTGTTGAGACTGGCCTATTCTGCAGCCTGCGGCCTGTGCCACCTCCACACAGAGATCTACGGCACGCAGGGCAAACCTGCCATCGCTCACAGAGACCTGAAGAGCAAAAACATCCTCATAAAGAAGAACGGCACCTGTTGTATCGCTGATCTGGGCCTGGCTGTGAAATACAACAGGTGAAGACACTCTTTAAGCACTCACTCAGACATGCACGCAAACACACCAGCAACATAAAAAACATACTTTATTTACAGCTAGTATTAAATTTGCTTTTATTTTAGTGATACCAATGAGGTGGACGTTCCTCTGAGTACGAGAATGGGCACACGGCGATACATGGCACCAGAGGTTCTGGATGAGACCCTAAATAAGAACCAATTCCAAGCGTACATAATGGCTGATATTTACAGCTATGGGCTCATTGTTTGGGAGATGGCCCGCCGATGCGTGACAGGAGGTTAGTGGATGTGCATTACGTCAGTGTATGATCATTTGTACACATTTCAAAGCGTGTTTATGTTTGTCCTTTCTATATATGTGATGAGTACTTATAATGATGGCATTTTTTATGTGCAGGTATTGTTGAGGAGTATCAGTTGCCATACTGGGACATGGTACCTTCAGAACCGTCCTATGAGGACATGAGGGAAGTGGTGTGTGTTAAAGGCATGCGACCAGTGGTGTCTAATCGCTGGAACAGTGACGAGGTAAGATCTAGCATTGCCGTTTAGTTCAACAGCGCTCAGTTAAATAACATTTTTAAACACATCTTCATCATAACATAAATCTTCAAGTTGAAATGTCAGTCTTATCTGCTTATAAACACTTTGCATGAATGTATGAATATAGTTGCCATAACGATGATCTCATTCTTAACGGATATGTACTTAATGCCACAAAACATTTGGGTTTATTAAAAATCTCTGCTGTTTTATAGTTGTGTAAAATTGTTCCAATGATGTTTTTGTCTCCACACAGTGCTTACGGGCCATGCTAAAGCTCATGTCTGAGTGCTGGGCACACAACCCAGCCTCTCGCCTCACAGCTCTTCGAGTCAAGAAAACACTCGCCAAAATGGTTGAATCACAGGATATCAAAATATGATCAGTTTTCCCTCCAATGCCAGTCTGAGAGAAGTCATGGAGATATTCCTGCTCACTTTTATGAATTGTTGCCTCAGTTCCCAAACAGACCTGTGGGAGCATTGCTGAGCAGAACAGGTTCCTCCTTGTCTGGTTTCCTCGCCCTGTTGCAGTAATGCTCATAGTGTCATGTAGCACCCTCTGCTGGACAGTATGTGCCATAACACATCCGCGAGGAACTAAGAACAACTATTCTACAGGCATCTGCACTCGCATCATCCCCATCACCACCATTTTTCCTTCTTCAGATGCTCTTTTATATATTGGGAGAGATTCGAAGAGCATATGGTGCTTTCTGTGAAAGCTGTGTCATACGATACATCTGTATGGAGGAGTGGCATGATGCCAGCAGTGATGGAGCCGTCTGGGAGAAGGCTTGACGACTGACCCCTCTCTTATTGACTGAGTTGAGAGGTGGACATATTCGGGGTGATATTTGGACAATACACCCATCAATATGCTTGGGATATGCTCTAGTGTGGCTAGCGTCACAAAATGGCAAGTTTGCATTTGGATCGTGTGCAGCTGTGGCCACTGAAACATCAAAAGCGAACATACCCTATTTAATTCAAATGACCCATATTATATGTATAAGACAAAACAAAAAATCCCATTACTACATATTGATTTTAATTAATAGCCTTTTTAAAAAAATGATTCCTTCAACTGCTTTCCTTTCTTAGAATCTGTCCAAAAAAAGTGTTAGCAATAAGGTTTTCTACTTGAAACCTTCCCATTTTTTGAAGACTGGAAATGTATTCACTGTTAGGAATAGAAAGTTCAGGTTTAATGACAGAAGTGATCATTTCTCCAGCTCTGGCCTAAAGAATTGTAGTACCAACCTTCTGCCATATAAAGATCTATTCATCTAAGATATGGTGACTTTCAATCTCTCAGAACGGCAGATCTCGTCTGGCTTATTGCAGGTGTGTTGGTGCAGATGTATGCCCACTGCTCCCAAATGCCTCATAAACATTGTTGTATTTTATCCAATAACCTCTGAGTCAACCTCACATCTGATTCATCAGTGTCAGGTTGGATTGCGGTTTTCAATGCCTCATTTAAACAGTTTTGCCTTGAATCTAATGTTGTGACGCTTGGGAATCATATGACTCATAAATGTCTAATGTGATAGAATAATGCAAATGCATGTGCTATTTATTCATGTCATGTCATATAGTATAAATTACTGTGGTAAGATATTTTTACTTGCAGGACTATAATACTGTTCTTGCAGCTAACATTCTCAATGTTTTTACAGAGCAGCTCAACCTTTCAAATACTAAATGTATGACTTTAAGATGAAATTCTACATTTAATGACTTCCTATGAAAGTGTGGGTGTGAATTATCATTATATGTCATTTCTATGTGTACAATTAGACCCTTTGTGTGTAATTTACTGAAAAGTCAGGACAGGCAACTTTAATTCAACTTTCATATATATGAAAAGACTTTTTGTTCAGAAGTAAGATTATGTGAATGCATTTTTTTTTCTTTTCTTTTTTTTGCATGAGCATAGTTTTCAAACTTTAATCACGCAACAATGCATTATTAGCACTTGTGGAAAATACAGGTTTAATTTCAAACCCAGGGCCTTTGTCTGGAATAAAAAGGTAATTCCTGTTTTCAGGAATGTTGTATTATCAGGGTGCATTTAAATAAGTTGTTCTAGCAGTCTCAGAAATATAAATCATACAGGTACAAAACCCTTTGCTTTGCTCTGAAGATTCAGATCTATTGCTTGTGTGTCTTTTCAAATTTTTGGGCTGCAAGCCTATTCTGTCCATTACAACCATGCCAGTTACCTTTTAAAAATCATATCTGAACTAATTTAAGCTCAAATGTCTAGAGAAATGACCACACAATGTTTTTTGTCTTAATTGTTTAATGAAATGTAAAATGGGCTGAATAATATGAACCTTGTTTTAATTGTGCACAACATCTGGTTTTATGAGAGGTGCCTTATGTTTACCAAGAAAAGCTGTTCTGTACACAGAATTAGTCCAATGTATCAATTTTCAAGTAAATTACCTTATTTTAGTACACAATCATTATGTGTTTTTTTTTCTTCTTGACTGACATTTGCACTGAATATGATCAAACTGAATGCATAAATTGCTGGATGTCCATTTTTTTTGATGTACTGAGTTTCCCTCACTTTCGGTACCTTTTGTTTTTTCACACTGCTTCAGGAACTTTTTTAAAAACTTTTTTAAAAAACAACATTTTCATAAGATATTTTTTGCACCTTCAAGAAGAGGCAGCATGCATACAAAAATACAGCATGTCTGGCAGTGACGCACAGTGCGTCTGACTCAGACGAATCCTCCCATGCCTTTTGTCACTCACCCAGTTCTCATCACAGCATGTCCTTGTGCTCTGTAATGAAGAGCAATAGTCCAGACAGTGTGTTGTCCCCAGGCTGCACTTTTCGTAATGATCCGTGCATCAATTCTAAAGTAACCGTCTCCCCTTGCCGAAGCTCCAGCAGTGAGGCTCTGCTCACTGGTCCCCTTTCCTCCCTTTGTTGCTGTCTGATAGAGGCCACTGGAACTCCGCTGCGCTTTAATACAGCCAATGAAAGGCCTCTCTCAAAGTCTAAGGTCACTAAAAAGAGATAAAATCCAGTCTTAGGGGCCTGGAACACGCCTGATGTAGCATTAAAAGTACAACCATAGTTCAGAGTCACGTTTTTTGACGTGAGCTCCCCATTTGGTCTTCTTCTGTAGTCCAGGCTTGTGATGAACACCACAGGGGAATGTGGTAACCAAGCATGTTCTGAAGAGATAAAATTATTTTGATGTTTTAAGAGAAAAGTATCATTTTCAGCTAGAGGAAAAATGCTTTGTCATGATGTAGTTTTAGTGTTGTCCACTGAGAGGCAGTGTTGTTGTATGTACGCTATACAGCTCTTTCAAATAATCAAATAATTTAATTCATGATCAAAATGAATGGTAAATGACCATAACTGTAGTAAGATCTCTTACCTCTTTCACTGTATCTTTTGCTTCGCTCACTAGAAGACTTTTCTTCTATTTTGATTTGGTCTTCTTGCTTCAGGCTCCCCCTTATTCTCTTTCCTTCTTTTTTCCTCACCAGCCTCCAGACTTCTTCCAGATTCAGGTTTCTAGTCGAGCTGATCAGTTTTTCTGTATTACTGAACAGCTTTTGAAACATTCTCAAATGATTCTCCAGGTCCTGACGAAGGGATGCTATATCTGCCTGCAGTTCTACAGCAGAACCACCAGGGGGCGCAGTGCAGTTTCCACAGCGTTCTTCCAGCAGAGTTATTCTACCTGCTAATTGCTCCACCTCTTTCCCCAAACTCCAAAAGTCACTGACTGAATAATCCACATCCTCCTCTCCAGTTGAAGTGTCTGGTAAGGAGGTCTGGTAACTTTCATGGCCCCTCATCTGATTATTTGTACCAGCCCCCTCTAAGTATGCCACTGGATCATCGCTATTCATCTCATCTCCGTCAGAATGCTTTCTCCGAAGGGAGGCCAGAATCCTATCATGTGTCTCAATTTGTTGCTGCATCACATCCATTTTCTGTATAAGAACTGGAATACTAAGCTCTTTCTTTTGGGTATGCGACCAATGTGTGAATTCCAGGACCTCTTCTCCGAGTAGCACTTCTAGGACGTCAGAATGGCGTATGGCATCATTCAGAAGGGCAGAGAAGGCTGCTGATAGGCCTTGTAATTCATTCGATTTGTCCTTGTCCCGCTGCCTCAAGCCTCGGATCTCCTGCTGGCTGTCTAGGAGTGACGCCTGTAGCTGGGACATGCTGTCTTGAAGACTCCTGCTTCTGCCTTGCTCAAAGGCCAATGATTCCTTTATGTTCAGCAGGCCCTGGTGAAGATCCTCCATTTTGCTGACCTGATTCCTTTCTAGAGCCGTCTCCTCAAGTGCAAGTTGATTCTGTTTGGCTAACTCTGTCACATTAGCCACCTCCAGCTCCAACCTACCTAGTGAACTGCCAATCAACTTACAACTGCAGGCCTGCTCTGCAACGGTTGAATCATTTCTTTGTAGTAGTTGATAGATCTTCTCCAGGTCAAGCTCAATTTCTCTCAGCTGACCCTCATGTGCGCTTAGGTTAGCTGTAAGCTCGCCAAGGCTGTTGAGCACCCTGACACGAGTAGCCTCCACCTCCAGACCAGTCTCTGCAAAGTTGACCTCAGCTCGTTGCTTGACCTCCTCTAGGCTCTGTCCCAATTTCAGTAGGTTTCCTTGCAGAGCCTGGACCGCTCCATCAAAATCCTTAGAAGTCTCAGACAAGCTGCTGAGCTTTGCAGAGTTACTTTGTGCCTTCTCTTCTAGTCGAGTGATGGCCTCCCACACTTCTGACTCCTGTGTTGGCTGGCCTCCATTCGGATTGACAAACTCAGCACGTTCTCTCTGCAGTGCCCCTTCCAGCTGCTGCTGGCCAAGTTTCACCTCCTCAACCAATTCAGTTAAAGACTGTAGATTCACCTGTTTGTATAAGACAAAATGTTATATATTAAACTATGGTAGTAATTTAAGTTAGTAATCATTTTAAGTAGTCCTAATTAATTAATGAATAACCTGTGCATCCTGACTTTGACTGATCTGATCATCTATTTCTTCCTTCAGTTTTGTTAGGTTGGTTCTCAGCAGTTCTTGCTGGACCTGAAAGGCCCTCTCAAACTGTTCTTTCTGTGCGTCCAGTTGGGTTTTCATTTGACTGATTTGGAGTTGGCTGTGCTCGAGTCTTTGCTCTATAGGTCCGCTGTGATCTTCACCTATGGTCATGGACCTGCGTTCTTCTTGTTCTATCCGCAACTTCTGCAGGTCCTGAGACAACTCTTCTACCTCACTGGACAGATGCTTCAGTGTTTGATTGAAGCTTTCCAGCACTGGTTGAAGCTGACTCATCATAGTTGACATTAACTGATGCATCGAGAGCAGAATAGATGAATCAAGGAATGGCAAAGGCTGAGAGGTAGGGATCCCTTCTCTGGCACCTGGAATATTGATACAGTAAGTCACTTTAATGTAAAGACTTATAATTTGTATAGTTTTTAGATATTAATAAGTGAAAACTATGGGTGCCCAGTAGTGCACAACACAACTATCAATTAGCACAATACAATGGAAACAAGCAGCAACACAACAAAATCAGCACTATACAACGGAAACAAACCACAACACAATGAAATTAGTCCCATCTATTGTGTTGTTTTTGAACACTACTGGGCCACTCTACAAAACAGTAGATATATCAGCACACCGATTCCTCACACAGCTACAGAAATAGCTGTGAAGTGCTGAGCTCATATAGACAGTCTTCTGCCAGAACCCTAGTCCCTAGAGGATATCACTGTGCCTGACAGGCTCTGCCTGAGCTTTTATTCCTGTTTTCATCAGGAATTACCGTTTTCTTTCAGGCCTGCTAAATAAACACACTTCACTATGTCACTGATATGACTTGCTACAGATAATACACTTTTGATTGATGTTCATTTTATAGGCTGCATTTGCATTTAAACGGAATGAGCTCAGTGAATATAGATAACATTTTCTTTGAATGAGGTTAGACTACAGGAGAAGCTATAAACCTCTTTCCAATCATCTATTCTGATTCATCTTGAGCATGTGGTTCACTGATGACATATTGCCCTCCTTCCGCCTGTGGGTGATTACTTCATGGTGGAGTTTGTTTAAAAGGAAGAGATGATATCCTCCAGAAGACGTCATTGTTTAAGTAGTCAAGCCATTCACCTTTTAAATAGTTTTGAAATCTCACATGCCTAGTGTAATGTGACAGTTTAAATTTTCTTCCAGCATGCTGATTTTACAGCTTACCAGCAGCACTCTGGTTTGGTGAGTAACCATGAATAGGAGCTTCCTGTATGTTTTTGTCAGGCCATTTTACATCTCCCAATTGGTCAGTGCCCATTTTACCTTCTAAAGAAGAACAAACACATTTTGGAAGGAAAATGTGGAAAGGAAGTTAACCAGAACATTTTGAGTTTGAGGGTAAATATTGGGCCCACGCATATGCCCAGTTAAGAGCGGTTATTATAGACCTTAGAGATTTTCCAACATCTAATCTAAAAAAAATAAGAGTACTTAAAATATTTTGCTAATGTTATATTTAATGTCCCAGTATATCATGAAACCAAATCTATTTTTTTAAATATTTGGCACACATGAAGCTCTTGTAAACAAACACTTTATAAAGTTATAAAGGAACACTACACCAGTTTTAAAAATAGGCTTAATTTCCAACTCCACTAAAGTTAAACTGTTGAGTTTTACCGTTTTCAAATCTATTTAGTCGATCTCCAGTTCTGTCAGCAGCACTTTTAGCTGAAGCTTAGCATAAATCATTGAATTTGATTAGACCATTAGCATCTTGCTCAAAAATCTCCAAAGAGTTGCGATTTTTGCCTGTTAAAAACCTGACTCTTCTGTAGTTACACTGTTTACTAAGATCGACAGAAAATGAACAATTGTGATTTTCTAAACCAATATGCTGGGGACTATTTTCAGTGCTGTGCAATCTCATTGCTCCTGCTGTACCCAGCAAAGAAATAAAATATTACCTATTCTACAGGCGTGAGAGCAAGAAGGATGCTTTCTGGGAAATTTTCTGCCATCAAAATATTCACCTGCCAGAGATTTTGGATATGTGGAAAACATGTCTTTAAGTTGTTTTTAAACGTGATTGTTGCTTTTGCATGCTGGCATAGGGCACTGTTTCTCCAGCTATCCAGTGCCAGCTGACTCTCCCTTTCCTGTTAAAGGACACTCACTAAGCCAAAGGCCCGCTGGATATTTCCTCTTTTTGTCAGAAAGGCTGTTTAAAAAAGCAACTTTGCAGAAAAAGGAAAGGTATGAAAGGTTAAAGGTAAAGCCAGTCTTGCCCAAAACAATAGACTTGCCTGAGCTGCCATTGTCGTTAATCTCAAACTTTAAAGCATGCGTCTTATCCTCTGGAGGTCTGTCTGGAAAAGAAAGATAAAGAGGAAGCAACATGAGTAGTCCATTCAGTTTTGGTGACTCAACTGATGTTTTCCTTTGAAAGTTACCAAAGAGCAGCATACAGTACATACTCCTAACATATTCCATATATACAGTAGCCTACATGTGTGTAAAAATTACATTTGATAATATTTGCATGCAATGTTACCTTTTTCCTGGCAGTCGTGTCCTCCGTATCCTGGGCAGCACATCCAGTGAATAGAAGAGAGTGCGATCTGTTTCTGCTTGTATACAGGCCGTGAGGACTGCCTATACCTAATGATCACCATCATCAACATCCAGGAAGCAAATCATAGTAGAACCTTATGATCTGAGGGTTATGTGACTCACATGATGATTTGACAGCCAGGAGGTCCATCAGAACAGGGGTTCACAGATTTCTCAGTTTGAGTCTCCGTAGCGCAGAGCACAGATACGGTGACTATACGGTGATTTACATACGCACACCAGTTTCTGGCAGGAGACAGAAGGTTTGGGAAGATAAAACGGAGAATAAAAGAAGAAGGACAAGGGAAAATTGAAAGTTGAGAGCAGAGATTACAAGCAATCACAGTCTGATAAAGACTCTAGAGCCCATGTATCTTCCTGTTGTCCTCTTCTCAGCATGCTCAGGGCTAGATATAATCGCCAAGCAAACGGTTTTATATGTCGTTCCATTGGCAAGTATATTATGTTTGTTTTTAGCTTTCTGTTGTATCAGAGAGAATCTGTTGAGCCCACATTGATTACGATGTCTACACATCTTCAATCTTATTTTGGCAAGTCTGTGCTTTTCTGTGGTGTAGTATTTCGTAAACATACAGTAAAGTACAGAAAGTATATTTTGTGAGAAATGACCCAGTTAGAGAAGTTGTCAAACACTAAAAGGTATGTTTGGTGGCAGCTCTTCTCAACTGCTCAAAGGTTGTGTAATAGCATTGTAGTGGCCTCATTTCCTAACAGTGATGAACACTATAATTGCTGATTACGTATAAACCGTGTGCTGCTCTCATTTTGAACATTATATAAGAGCTGACAGAAAAATACATAAACAGGATTTTCCATGTCAGTAATTCTCTTTCTTTCTGCTGCATGTCTGTGTTTTCATGCACAGTTTATCTCTCTCAAATGACTTGGATGCTTTTCTTAGAGGCTGTTCTCATGGCAAGGGGTTCTGCCCATACATTCATAATTTATTTATTGTGTTTCTATGGGACATGATGCGTTTTTGAACCCTGTGACCTATCCGTATTTGTCAGCATCCCGTGTCAAAGGATCAGCATTTTAAGATGGCTAAAAACACTTTTTTTACTTTTTCTTTTTTTAACATTTATTACTTATTCTTGTCTAGCTGTTTTCAAGTGCAAGAATACGTCCTGTATAAACAACCTCTTACTCATGCTTTTTCTACTGACCTTCATTTGTGCATCCGCTGCAGAAACAAAGAGATTAGATAGTGTTGGGCTGTCCTGTTTCCTCTCGTCGCCACCTTGAACCATATAGTTCCTTTGTCCAGTAAAACATCAGCCCCTATTCAGAAACTGATTCGGTCATAGTTTGGCTGAACGCTAGTCCTGTCTGCCGCTTTATGGCTTTATCATTAATCTGTCTCCATGTAGCTACCCCCATCTGAACATTCTTCATCAGTATACCTTTCTTTCATCTTTACCCCTCTTTTTATCTCTCTTTTATTTTCCTTTAAACACCTAAACACTTTTGATTAGCACTTCTCCTGTGTGTTTCCTGGACACAGCTGTTGATCATACTCTTTTGTTCTAGTCCAGACTCAAATGTAAATAGCCTTGAAAACTGCTATAGGGGTACCTGTCCTCTGCCTCACTGCACTGAGCATGCTCAGTCCAGTCTAATTTCTCTCTCATTGAATCGCATCCTCAAGAAACCAGCATAGAGCTCCCAAAGAGACTTCATGTGTGCGTTACCAAGAAGACTAAAGGCTAACACATCTGAGTTGAACAGGACAGCTAAGCATGTATATATTGGATTTCATGCAATCATGCATGTCGCTCTATAATACTTTCCCTCCAGTCATTTCAGATTAGATCGCTGAAGCTCTTAACTTGCATTTGCATTGTAAGATTACTGTAATCAAGCCTCCCGGGTGAATTCATTTTTGAACAAAACGAGAATACTTTGGACTTTAGCCAGGGTTAGCGGCATATTTAATATTGGAAGTAATGAACACAAGACTGTGTGGGATGCATGTACAGCCTGTCCAGTGGGTTAAACTGTTGTATGCTGTAGTGTAGTGTTTGGCCAAATAGATAAATAAAAAAATTCCAGAGAATAAACAAAACCAATCACAGTTGACTAAACATTTGAAAATGTTTAATCTTAAATGCTTAAAAATGTTTTTTTAAAGAAAAGAAAAACCACATCTAAAATTACAAAATAATAATTAAAATTACCTTAATTATAATTATAATTAAAAAAATTGTCATAAAAAATTATAATTATAATTACAAATTTGTTATAAAAAATACTATTAATTTTATACTATATGATTTTAATGACAATAATAATAATGTTTTAAATGTATTTGTACATACATTCAAAATAGTTTGTTGGTTAGTTATTTATATATTATTTTATTTATTTATCTATTTGTTTTTGGGTTTTTTTCATAAATAGGTTGAGCCAGACAGAGAAAGAAAAGCAGCCAAGTGGAAACGAATCCCAGCATGCACCTCATTAAGCTGAAAAGAGTTTGAGTTCAAGTTGTTTTATAGTTTTGCCTTTATTCTACTACGTAGTAAGTAATAATAATAAAATGTATTTTCCTGACATATGACTTTGAAAATTAGAGGTGACCTAAGAGCTGAAGTCAAACAAGACAAATATAACAAATACATTCTTTACACTTTTTATCACTCGTCAAATGAAATATTCTCACTTGTGTCACACAAAACGGTATATAGTTATAAATGCATACGGTTTGAAATAATATCAGTTTGACTCACCCTTTCTCTGCAACTGGATGTACAGTCTCTCTTGATGTTGTCTCAGAGTTTTGAGGACTGCTCTCTGAAGGCTTCGGGATACCGTGATGTGATGGCAAGGGTAGGTGAGCGCTCCCAAAGGTGGCAGAAATATGATGTGTCCTTCCTCCAGTCCCCACAGCCTCTTCTTCTTCCACGTCAGGGTCCCTGGCCCTCACCTCACTGTGGCAGCTCAGAGAGTTCAGCGCGGCCAACAGCAGCAGAGGTAGAGTTTGGGCCATCTTGCTTTCCAGCGGTACTGAAAGTTTTCCTCCGGATGGCAGTTTTTAAAACTAGCCTTAAACAATTCTGGAAACTCCCCACCCCTCTTTCCTTCTCTCTCTCTCTCTCTTTCCTCACCAGCATGCCTCTCTCCCCACCCTCCCAGTTCTAACTCCCCCTCGCTCTCCCTGGACAGCATCAACACCCTCCAACAATAGAAGGAAATCTGCCGCTTGTTAGCAACCTGAAATCCATGTATTCCAGCTCCCTTCCACACTCAAGCTCACACATTGCAGTCTCATGCATGATGCTTGTTTTGCAAGAAAATAAATGTTCATGTTTATAAAGTGTTAAATTATACCTTTATACTTTTACATATTCAAATACTTGACCTTGTCATTTCTATCACCATGCTCTATTAGTCAATGTTAATTAATTTTACTTTACTTTTAGTTTATTTACTAAATAGTGAGGTGCACTGTACAACAAGGTATAATTCAACATTAAAATCAGTTACTTATTTAGGTATAATGAACTAACAGTAAACAAAAACATTTCTTAAAATGACACTTTGTTATTAATCACTTATCCTCATGTCGTTCCAAACCCGTAAAAGCTTTGTTCGTCTTCGGAACACAATTTAAGATATTTTGGTTCAGAACTAAGAGGCTTGTGACTGTTTCACTGACTCCCAAACAACTGCCACTGTCAAGGTGCAGAAAAGTATGAAAGACGTCCTCAACCGTAACGTTATGAAGCAACAAAAATACTTTTGTACGCTATTATTCAACAGTTAATCTCTTCATCTCCTCCATCTTGGAGGATACTTGCTGGATGCAGGGAGCCTATTTTCAATGTCAGCCGCCTACAGAAGATACATCTTTTAAGTTTAAAGTTTAAACATCTCATCAAGTTTAAAAATATAAAACATATGTTAATTTGCAACAGAAAGAAGAAAGCCGCCATGTTTACAACCGTGGCGACGAACGCTTTTCAGGATCAACTAAACTGGACTTTCAAAAATATGTGAAATATTTAAAATTCACGCCATAGAAATAGTAATGGGGCACTTAAAAATGCCTCAGAGAGTCTGTGGGGACATTTCCACGTCCCGAAACGTGACGCTGAACGTAACGTACTGCGATTGGTTGACATATCAGTCAAACGGTCTCATGGGTGGGCCTTGGCCAATGAACGCTACCAAATATTCCAGACCTTCAGCCATCAATCTGAAGATCTGTCTACGTGAGATTATTGGCCTACTGACTGCAATTAGCCTATGTCATCTGGCACTTTAAAAACTCCAGCTCTTTAAAGTATGATGGATTCTGATTGTTGTCAATGTTTTTATCATTCATCAGCTGGGAAAAAATCCCTGTATTTTCAAAAATGTTGCGTTCCTGTGTGCATTTATTGTTATAGTGATGTGGACTCTATGCTATTTTTAACCATTTAATAAAATGTATAAAAAAAAAAAAAATGATACCTTTATTGTTATAGTTATTCCTGCGTAAACAGGCCTTACAGTTCTTTAAAATCAAGGTTTTAATTGCAGTGATGCCATGAAAGAATCAATTGAGTTTGGGAAAGAACCTTTCAGTAAAAAGTTCTTAAAACAACCATTCAAAGAACGGTTTAATAATCTAGAAATCTTTTTCCAGTGTAATAAACCTTTTGTGCAATGGAAAGGCATTCAGGAATTCCAGGCATATATACTATATTTGGGTGGATCCATAGACAGCAATAAAAAAAAACGTTATATTTAAGAGCGTAAATTTCATATTCTCTGGCTCAAAAATTGTGTTTGCAGACGAGAAAAAAAAAAAACTAAATAGATGTCAGTGCAGCTATATATATGCCATGGTTCCAGTCCAGAGATTGTCTGCAGTGATAAATGAGTAGAGTTTTTATAACACACAAGAGCCCTTGTTCTTAGCGCTGACCCCGTTCCGTAAACCATGCCTCCCAGACTCCATCTTTGGAGCAGACATCAGCTGCTCTTTCTCAGCCTGGAGTGAAAACATCCCACCTACCAAGAGGTCACACTAGAATTAGACTGCTTGAGGTGGGGGTTTACACAGAGAGAATGAGTTACTGTCAAACTAAGAAGGCATTTTCTCTGTGGTGTGGTCCTCAGGGTCTCTGGCTTCGTGTCTGCGCTTGACTGCCTCGACAGTGCGCAGCTCAGCTGTGACAACAAACATGGGGTCTCCTGAGCCGGCCACTCCAAGCCCAGCAAGCCTGTGCTTCACAACGGGTCTTCCTGCACTCTGACCACAGACTTCCTATCTGGTAAAATCTGACACAACCTTGACCAGAAATGAGGCTATATGCGTATTTAAGAACAGGGGGATGATATTATCTATACTTATTATCCAATAATGGTTTTTGGATGTGAAAATAATTAGCCTGAGGCTTTTAGAGGAGGACATTTGAAATTCAAAGATTAGGTTTCTAATATAAGTGTAAAATTCAAGAATTAAAAGGGGGGTTCATTCCAAAAATGAAAATATTGTCATTAATTCTGTCATACTGTCAACTATAAATATATATTTTAGTTAAGATATACACAAAAAAGCATATTCAATAAATTAGTATTTCATGCCCATATATATATTTTATATTTGATCTTAAATTAAACACAATATCAACCAAAATTTTTCAGACGCTGTCCTTTCATTTGCTTTAGTTGTAAGTGTGATCAGTGCCTGATGTCAAATCAATCCCAATGGGAAATCCCAGCATGAAGAAAAACACACTGTATGTTTACTATATAAACAGGTTTTGACTGACATGCGTTTGTTTGCAGTAGAAGAACAGAGAACATCTGGTATGTTCACCTGCAAAGCACTGGCAGGGAGGTGTGATGCATTCAGATGTATTTCTGTGTGATATTTTTGTACCATGCTTCTCTGTTGAATCTCTGATCCTTTGAGCTCTTCTGACAGTGCAATATCAGCTTATTCTCAGCTCTCTGTTATGTCATGCTGGCAGAAGAACTGTTTAGATATAGACTACACAGCAGTCTACAGCCTGATGTATGCTTCTGTTCTCTGCACGCTTATGTTAAGTACTGACAATCATTTCTTAGGGGGTGAGATAACAGCACTACTTGTAATCTGAAACCTTGCTTACCTCCTTCTTTGCTGTGTGCTTTTCTGATCAGTCATAGGGATATTGGGATGCATTCTTTTCACACAAATTGAATTAACAATTTATTAATTATGGCATTCATGAATTCATAAGTGTGTTGCATGTCATTCCATATCAGATTGGTGGTAACTGATGTAGAATGGCATGGGCCAGAGTATGTTATTCATTCATAGCCTGTAAACTCTTTAATCCTGCATGGAAACAGCTGACCATATGATGTGGCGTGAGAGCGGCCCTGTCTGATCCCATCAGAGATTACTGCTCTCAGGCTTCAGCGCTCCTTCACAGCTTTCTATTATGTCAATCATCATCCTGTGATCCTTAACCAATCCACAGCCACCAGGTGGGTTGGTATTTGTCATCCTCACCCAATCAGATTTCATCACACCACAGAATTCGATTTGTGACTTTCAGCTGACAATTAAAAATATTTTTAGCATGGAAAGTAAGGAATGATTCAGCTGTTTTTGTTAGATTTTTTTTTTTTACATTATGATCTGCAGCAAATATACACCCCAAAACCTTGATATTAACTATATATATATATATATATGTATATATGTGTGTGTGTGTGTGTGTGTGTGTGTGTCAGCAGGAATATTCATTCCTCATAATAAAGCTAAATATAGGTTTATTATATTCAATTAACATGCTATGTATCTATATAATCAAATATATCCTACTAATCTAAAAATAATATTAAATTGTAAAAAATGTAATTTAAAATAAATGTGTGTATATATAATAAAATATTAAAATACAAACATATATAACCTTGTATTAACACTTTATATTAATACATATTTATAATATTATGTTTAATTAATGTGCATAGTATATTAAATTAAGTGTGAATAATACTTATAATACATAATGTGAATAATAAATAATACAAATACAAATACATTTTATTAGATACAAATTAAATACAAACGTGTGTGTGTGTGTGTGTGTGTGTATATATATATATAACCTTTACATTATACACATATTACATATATAGTCTTATAAAAATATTTTTACTGTTCTGTTTAAAAATGTTTTCTTTATAATATATAACATATGAAAAAAAACATTGTAATATATAAACAATATATTACAATTATATACATATTACACATGTAATATTATACACATATTACATAAATATATTTTACTGTTATTATGGTAATTTTCTTTTTTTACTGTGATAGTTGTAATGATCGCTCAGAGTCGGTCAGATCCATTTGCAAGGCTTCATTGCAGAAGTCAAACAGGCAGTGGTTCAAATCAACGGCAGAAAGATATGATTCAGGTAATCCACAAGATCGGTCACAAAACAAGCAAGAGTTCAATGGGCAGGCAGCGAGAATCAAATACCAGATAAACAGTCCAGGGTCATACACGGAAAGGCAGTCCAGAGGATAAACGCTCGGATTTACTGACATAGCAAGTAAGACTTTGCGATGAGTAACACAAAGTCCCGTCCTTATAAAGACCAAATAATCAATGAATGAATGACGGCACCTGCGGCGGAACTCGCCGAGGTGCGTGGGTCTAAACAGTCCGGGTAGAACTAAAACTCGGGAGAGGGTTCCCGCTGTTGTCATTCGGAGAGGGCCACAGAGGCGCGATCTGTGATAGAGCCCCCTCCCTGCGAGTGGCTCCCAAAGCGAGTAGCTCTTTGGCACTGGGGTTTTCCACGAGGTCGAGGGGCCGGTTTATCAGGGTGAGCTTGATGAAACACCATGGTTAGTCGAGGATCCAGAACATCTCTTGAATTCACCCATGAGCTCTCCTCTGGGCCGTACCCCACCCAGTCAACCAGGTGTTGTAGTATGCCCCTACGACACCGGGAGTCCAGGATCATGTTCACCTGGTAGATGTCGCTTCCTTCAGGTGCCAGAGGAGGGGTCTCCACGATGGTTGCCTCATCCTGGTCTCCCGGGTCAGCAGTGGGCTTAAGCAGGGATACATGGAAGGTAGGAAAGATACGGTAGTTAGCAGGGAGTTTAAGGCGAAAAGAGACAGGTGTTATTTGTTTTTCTATTTGGAAAGGACTCACGTACCTCGGGTTAAGCTTCTTACAGGGCAGACGGAGTCTGAGGTCCCGGGTGGACAACCAAACCCACTGATCGGCCTGGTACTGAGGTGCTGGTCTTCTTAGACGGTTAGCTTGCCGTGTCACTCTTTGGATTGCTCGACAAAAGTTGATGTGTGCCATGTCCCAGGTAGCCTGACTTCTTTGTAGCCAGGCATCCACTGTCGGGAGGTTAGTGGGTTCTCCGGACCATGGGAAGAGGGGTGGTTGAAAACCCAGCACACACTGAAAGGGGGTTAGTTGAGTAGAAGGTTTCTTGAGAGAGTTCTGGGCGCATTCTGCCCATAAGAGAAAGTCACTCCAGTCCTCCTGGTTGAGACGCCAATCAACCAATTCCTTGGTAGCCTGAATACCAGGATGACCAGCGCAGGGGTTTTCGTGAATCAAGGACAGTACTCAGGATCGGAGGCTGGTGGGCACGTAGGTTTGTCCAGGAGGGCATTCAGGGGGAGCTGGTTCCTCTTTCTGAGCCTCGTTTATCTCTGCCATGATGTCCCACTGGATGGGTGCGACGATACAAGAGGTTGAGATTACTGAGGTAGGTGCTGTCTCCACATGTGAGCTGTCAAACTGGCGGGACAGGGTGTCGGCTTTGCTGTTCTTACTTCCTGGCCTGTAGGTGATCTTAAAGCAGAACCGGGAGAAGAAGAGGAACCAATGTGCCTGGCGAGCGTTGAGACGTTTGGCGGTTCTCAGGTATTCCAGGTTTTTATGGTCAGTAAGCACAAGAAAGGGTGTAGTTGAACCCTCTAGCCAGTGTCTCCACTCCTCAAGCGCTGCCTTCATAGCTAATAGCTCTCTGTCGCCCACATCGTAATTCCGTTCTGCTTGATTGAGATTTCTGGAGTAGAACGCACAGCGGTACATCTTAGCAGGGTTCCCATGTCGTTGAGAGAGCACTGCTCCAATGCCAGAATTAGAAGCGTCCACCTCCACAATGAATTGAAGAGTGGGATCAAGGTGTCGGAGAATGGGGGCCAAGGAGAAGCGGTTCTAGAGCTCTACGAAGGCCTTTTCACATGACGGATTCCAGGATAACTTGTGAACACCTCCACGAGTGAGTGCAGTGAGAGGGACGGCCTGACTGAAACCACGGATGAACCGCCTGTAGAAGTTAGCAAACCCCAGAAAATGCTGTAGCTCCTTTACTGTCTGGCATTGGCATACAGCTGGTGCTTGATGAGTCTTTGTAGAACTGCTTGAACGTGCTTAATATGGTCTTGAAGGTTCTCTGAGTAGACGAGTATATCGTCGATGTAGACGATTACCAATTGGTTCAACATGTCCCGGAAAATGTCGTTAATTAATGCTTGAAATACCGAGGGGTTATTGGACAACCCGAAGGGCATTACCAGATACTCATAGTGACCAGCTGTGGTGAAAAAGGCAGTGGAAGACCCTCATCCCCTGCTCGGATACGGAGAAGGTTGTATGCACATCTTAGATCCAATTTAGTGAAGATCCGAGCCAAGCGAAGCTGTTCCAGTGATGGTGGGACGAGTGGCAGAGGGTATTTGTACTTGATGGTAACTTCGTTAAGGGCTCGGTAATCAATGAAAGGCCTGAGTGATCCATCTTTCTTTTTTACGAAGAAAAAGCCGGCCGAGGCTGGTGAGGTGGAAGGCCTGATGAATCCTTTTGCGAGCTCCTCCTCGATGTAACGCTGCATGCTCTGGGTCTCGGGCTGAGATAAGGGGTAAACCCGTCCACGGGGAGGTGTGGCACCTGGTATGTGGCTTACTGAAGGCCAGGTGAAGGTCCTTGTAGGGTTCCGGTAGGCCCTCCTGTGACTCGGAGTCCTCCGTCGGGACCTGAGCGGGAGTGAAGTTTCGGCGAGGATACGTCAGGCAGTGAAATAGTAGTAAAGAGTATATTTTCATGGGACAGATGAAATGTTTGTGCAAATAAATAATTCAAATTAATTCCCAAAAATAAAGGATTAAACAACCAGGCTTTGAGACAGGACGTAAGTCCCCAAGCTCCAAGAGGATGGCAATAATTGTACTAAGCATCTGGTTTTAATACACTGCTGGGTAGAGCGTAATAAATATGTAATCAGTCTGTTCAACATTGCTGTGAGAGGCAGTGCGTGTCTGCTGTGTGTGTGTGGGTGGGTGGGGGCTGTAGCCGCAGCGCGACTTATATGCACTGCAGCATCCAGCAGGTTCTGTCTCTCTGCATCCTGTTCTCTTGCGCCTGCTCGCCGTTCTCTCCCTCCCTCTTGCTCTCTCTCTCTCATTCCACTTCTCTCCATCCAGAGTGTCCGTGCATCCGTCTGTCCCGGCACAGAATCTCTCTCTCTCTGCATTCCTCTCTCCTATCATCTGAAACTTTCAGCATATAGACAGACACCCTCAGCCCTTGCAAATTGTGCCAGGCCCAGTTCGTCTGCAGAGCACCGTCGTCAAACTCAACGTCCAGGATGGATGTTCTAATGAAAGGATTCTCCATGGCCAAAGAAGGAGTGGTGGCCGCCGCTGAGAAAACTAAAGCTGGAGTTGAAGAGGCAGCTCTCAGGACCAAAGAAGGGGTCATGTATGTGGGTAAGTGCAGATGTTTTCTGCTAGTCTCTCTCTTTCTCTGTGTGTGTGTGTGTGTGTGTATGTGTCTCACAGGGTAAAATAATAAAATAATGCAACATTGACAGTGGTAATAATAGCTGTGTTCTATAAAGGTCACTGCAATTATTCCCAATAGATCTAATGTAGATGTGATAGATGAGTTTGCATTCCATTAGCATGTGTGTGTGTGTGTGTGTGTGGAGGAGAGGAGGGTCTCGGTTGTGCTAGGTTGTGCTCTAGTCTGCTGTGGAGTTGTGAGAGCATAGATGGAAGCAGCTGTGAATGTGAGATACACGACTGATAAAAAAGGCTGCAAAAACGGTGCAAGGAATGAAACCTGGGGTGCGGTAAAAGACTTGAACAGGAAAAACTTATAACAATAAGATCACTGTGTACTAATATTTCATACCAGTTAAATAATTGTTTTTATTTCCACACCATACACTATAATACACAATATTGCACAACTCTATTAACAATGTAACAGCTAATAATTTGTAACATTTATCATTAATGCCTAAAATGCATTGTGCACTACTTTTTTCCTGCATGCATTATGCAGGTGAATACGTTATGCAATATAATAATTCCAACTTTATCAACAAACAGTCTGCACACTGTTTCGTCCTGCATGCACTATAAAGTGTTGTTTATGTGCATGTGAATGAGAGAGAAAGGGGGGGCATATAGAACGGATCAGCTGAGCACTGCAGCATTTACTCCCTCCCTCTCTGCGCTCCCCATCTTCCATGCGTGTGTGCCGATGCAGCAGGATTTGCCTGGTTGTGAGTGGACTGTGATGACTAACCCTCACCATCCCCCTACGCTACATAGAAAGAGAGAGAAAAATAGAGAGATGGGGAAATGAGGTGCAGTGCTCAAGTGTTATGTCATAGGCTTGCAGCCCCTTAGCGACTGCTTATGCTCATCAGCAAACCGAAACGAACAGATGGCGTAGAGAGAGCATGACTGAAAATACGAACTACAAACAAGAAACCATGACTGTGTAGTATTCAATGCATACCGTAGAGTGTTCCAGAAAACACTTGAAACTTTCTCGCCTTGATGTGGTTTTCATCACCTGTAACCTGACAGTGGTAATCTCACCTAATCCAATCCGATCGACAATCAACCTAGCATGCATTTGGGTGTGATGTAAGCTTTATAAGCACTTCTCCTCCAAGGTCACCTGTGCCGAGGTCACAGGCCTGTAAATCTGCTCCCATTATAGTGCATGTATTGTCAGGGGGCTTCAGAGTGCTTATATGGCATTATGTGCACTAGAGCATGAAGTCATTAATCAGGTTGATTGTTACAAAGGCAGGTTACATTCTCTATGTAAGAGTGTCGAAGCGACTGCATTTGATATTGTGAATGGCTTTTGATCCAGAAGATGCAGTGTTGAAGATGAAGATGACGCACCAGAAAACTGATAAAGTCAGTAAGATGGACTTTGTCGTGATATAAAGAGATCTCCTTTAAGGCACGTACAGAAAGAACACAAGAGAGCAGATGTGCTCAGCCAAGCAGAAACTACTCAAAACTGAGCTTTCGCATTAAAAAACATGGAGAAAGAAGTGAAGTCTAAGAATAGAAATGGACAGACTAATGTATACGCATAAATGAAGGATGTAGAGTAATACGGGAGCAGTCTGAACCTAAATATTGCACGATCTAGGGTATGTGATGAATATTTAAATGCATGATGACTGCAAGGCTGTGATAGAATGATATTGAAGCTAGATGTAGCTAAGGCTGACAGACAAACTCTTTGAAGCATAGGGCCATGATAGCATCTAGATAGCATCTTTATCTGCTTTAAAGTGGTGCTGAATTTCTCTCTTTTTTTCTTTTTTTTTGTATAGATCTATATAGTCCTCTATCGGATGTGAGTAGAAACGTAAGCAGGTTTAAATTATGAGATTAGATTGCTATCAAGACTTACTAGACTGACTAGAGATGCGCAGGTGAGCTAAAACGTCACCTGAATGCGCCACTTCAAATAAATTATCCGCCCGCCATCCACCCGCACCTACTTTTTCTCTGATTTAGATAACCGCACCAGATCGTCACATTACTATGATTGTAATTTTTAGTTTTGCATGATTTGATTGATTTATTTTTGAGTCAGCGAGTTGATCATAGTCAATGTTTGATTTGAATTTAGCCATATCAAATCATCACGACTTGCCTAAAATAAAACCCATAGATATAAAACAGTTCAAGCATATCACAATGTTAGTTTAAGTGTTAAGTGTAACCTGTGAGTGTGAGCTGTTAGACGCATATCCAAAAGAAGCTGAAGCGTGCTCTGCAGGACATGGAGGCGCCAGTGTCATTACTTGCATTTATTTAAATAAATCTATAGAAAGCTTTAAATTACTACTTCAAAACTAAAAGCGTGCAAACGACTGATAAATTCATAATTAATGTCATGGCTGGTTCAGTCGACAGAAACACAGGACGCAGGTCAGTCTGAGTGCACATAGCACGCATAAACAGGCATCACCAACTTCCCAAACAGGCGAACACACACAAACATGAAGTTACTGTGTATGTCTGCCTGATTAAAAAATGCATTTTAAACACTTTTAAAGACTGTAGTTAAAATTTCCATCATTAATGATTTATTTTTCTCATCCACCCGCCATACTACCCACCCGAACGACCCACGGATATAACCGCCATTTGCGCATCACTACTCCTGATGGTCACTGAGACACAGAAAAACTAAATGTGATAATTGCTGTCTATTCAGTAATTAGAGTTTTGTATACACTATAATTTGGGTAAGAATTTTTAAATACATTAAAAGAAATTAATTAAAATCAAACAAATGCTGTTTTTTTTCCCCCAAACCATCTGTTTATTTAAAAATGTAAAAATGTGTTATTTTGTGCCTAATGATTTTTGAATATTGTAATATATTTAATAATATTTTACAATATTACTGTTTTGTCTCAGCGTCTCAAATATATTGCTTATTGTTGAAAATCAGTTTTGTGTAGCTGCATTGTTAATGTTTATTCTGTCTTACATATTTTATGTTTTCACTTATCATTAAAAATATGGTCACATATCCACTCTGTAAACTATAGACTATCTACAATAAAATAGCCAGCGTTCTTTAAAAATGTTAGTGTCTATTATTATGATCATATCAGTGTACAATTTACATATTTCACATTGACCCAGAATAGTCATATGTCTATGCCTCTAATTAAATAAAACTTATTTTGGTGTTTTTGTACCAATCCGCAATTTCTGATGAATATTTCATGTTTATATCTCATATTTCAGGTAACAAAACAAAGGAGGGAGTGGTGTCAGGCGTAAACACAGGTGAGAAATAAACTAAATAAGCGTGTATCTTATCCAGAAACTAAGAAATGATAACATTTACAATTACTTTCCATAATATCGATCCTCACAGTTGCCCAGAGGACCACTGACCAGGCGAATATTGTTGGTGAAACAGCAGTAGGCAGCGCTAATGAAACCGGACAGAAGACAGTAGAGGGGCTGGAGAATGTGGGTGCATCAACCGGCATGGGCAACCCGGTGAGATCTCCACCAGCACTAGATGTCACTCTTTCTCTAAAATCAGAGTCAAATTCACATCCCTTAATTACCGTATTTAATCTTTCTCATGTATTGCATTTTAAAACACCTTTACATTACTTAAGACTCTGTGTCTAATCAGAGATAACCACAAACTCTGCACTAAACTCTATGTTACTGTATAAATACTGGTATTTTGTGTCTAACAAGTTCTGTTTGTGTTTTCCTGTTTACGATTGTGCTGTTAACAGGATGAGGCTTTATATGAGGTGCTTATTAAATGGGGTTGGGAATGGTTGATTTGGTTTGTAGAGAGAAATGCTGGTATATAGCCTGTGAATATGGCATATATACTCCACGCTGCATATGAGCTTTAGTTTAACTGACTGCTGTATCGCACCCCACTGATGGGAAGAAGGAGCACAACCATCCATATAACAGCAGAGTACCTTTATTTAATCCCCTCTGGAGTCATTCTCTTCATTGTGCATAATGAAAAAGAATGGCTGCATTGATTACCTCATTGATTACCTGAGTTCCCATCAGTTCCCATCAAGTTAATGAGCTAATATTGTTAAAATCTGCAATCCCAGAGAATTGGGAAGGCAGCAAATCTATCATATTTTAGTTTATTATTTAACTTATGTGTCATTTTGAAAAAAAAAATTATATTATAATATAATAAAATAAAATATAATACAATTTTATTTTCATTTTAGTTTTAGCAATTTTGGTGCTTGATAAACTTTCAGTTAGTAGCCAAGACAATACAAATTTTTTTTCAAGGTTACGCTTTCCATCTAATATTGATATTTACTTAATTTCAGATTCATTTTACCAACGATAGACACACTAAATGAAATGCACAATTATGTTAACTTCAAGAGAAATAGGCTAAATATTTTCTATCAAAGAAAAGACAAGCATTGACAGATGTGTCCTCATATTTACCTGTCTCTCATTCCCACTGCATCAACTAACAACCTGGATCTTTTAATAATAACTCATCTTCTACCATGGCTTATATTCTGACAATAAAGCTATATTATTCATCAAGTAAATGGCACTAAACAGTTGCATTTTCACATCAACAGAAAGCTTACTAATGGCAGTCTGCCATTACATTCTGCTAATGGATGCATGTTTTCCCTGCAAAATATTCTTAAAAAGTTATAATAATGAATAATACTAATCTTTCTGAATGATTTGACACTGTGCATGTAGGAATAATGGCTTGTGGCTCATCTAGAACCAAAGTTTAGCCTTCTAAAGGCACCCAAAGCATGCATTAGCCTAATATCTATGCATTAATATGCAAAGGTATCTAAACTACTTTGGAGACTGCTGTATATACCGCACTAATCTTTAGTTAAATGGCTAATGGTATCTAATTTTGACTGTGAATGCATATATTCAGAAAGCAATTGTGCTTTAAAATCGACGTAAATATAAAGTACCCTATGTAAAAAAAAATTGTGTGATTTATGGGTGCAAGTACATAAGCTGTTTGTCTTAATAATCTCTCTTGAAAATGTAAGAACTATCCATTTTGGCAAATGTTAGATCACAAAATTTTGTTTAAATAGCCTACTGTAAAATGAGAGTAAAAAAGGTCGCAAACAGCTCTTTTTGCTGAATTTGAGGGCTGTAAGGAAAGATGTGGTTGCAGAGGTAAAGAAGAAAGAGAAGAGTATAAGACTGTTGTGAGGCAGAAAGTCCTTTGAGGAGGACAGAGTGTCTGGTCCTGACAGTGACTCAGCAGAAGAGCTCAGCACAGAGACAGAAGAAGATGTGCCTGCCAGCTGCATTCACCATGACCATCGTTTACATCCCTCCCTGCATCTCTGCAGAGACAGCAGTCATAACACACTGCAGTGAACAGACCCGTGGCTGTGCTGCATCCCTGCATGTCTGAATGGATATTATTTATTATGGCTGTTTAACATGACAAAAGCTGTTACTGCGCTCCATATGAAGATTTACTGCTGAATGCCAGACGGAGCAGCTGTCTCTTGGATGTTAATGATGTCTGTATTTCACAGGGTGACTTCTCTCATGGGGGCATGGAGGGAGGAGACGGTGGAGAGGTGAGGAAAAGGGACTTTTCATGAAAACAGTGCACTTTGGTCTCCCGGTATTTATTTGTTTTGTTTTTGCATTATTTAAGCATTAGGGCGACAAATATCTCGATTCTGTAAAAAAAGAAAATATATATATAAAAGTATAAGGTATGTATATGCAAACTTAATATGTAGCATTAAAATTTAGAATATGTAACTTGATATTAGATTCAACGTTATTTATTAACTTCATTGTGCAGAGTACAAGTGGAGCGGATGAAATGCAGTCATGCATTTGTAAAGTCGGTCATATGTAAACTTCTCTGAAATCTGATATGTTGCTAAACTTATTTTTAACAATAAGAAGAAAGAAAAATATATACAATATATGTGACCCTGGACCACAAAACCAGTCATAAAATTTTACAAAACTGAGATGTATACATCATACGAAAGCTCAATAAATAAGCTTTCTATTGATACATGGTTTGTTAGGATAGGACAATATTTGGCCGAGATCATCTATTTCTATTTGAAAATCTATTTGAAAATCTGGATTCGGAGGGTGCAAAAAAATCTAAATACAGAGCAAATCACCTTTAAAGTTGACCAAATGATATATTATCAATGCATTTTACTAATCAAAAATGACATTTTGATATGTTTACAGTAGGAATTTTACAAAAAATCTTTGTGGAACGTGATCTTTACTTAATTTCCTAATGATTTTTGGCATAAAAAAAAAAATCTAGAATTTTGACCCATGCAATGTATTTTTGGATATTGCTACAAATAAACCCCAGCGACTTAAGTTTCTATCAATTCTATCCATCTAAAATTTCTATCCATGCATATAGTAACATTCAAAAGTTTGGGGTGTTTTATGCTTAAGGCTGCTGCATTTACTAACATACTGTAAAAATGTTATATTGTTATTGATATAATATTATTAATATTTAAAATAGGAATCTTTTTCAACATTATGTATTTACTGTAATTAGTTTTGTACATTTAATGTATTAATACATAATAAAATTATTTATTAAAAAAATTTATAATAAAATCCTACTAATCCCACATTTTGCAAAGTATTATAAAATGGTATATGTTATATAAATATAATATTTAATAGAAATCTTTTGCAACATTATGCATTTATCATCAAATTCTTTAATTTAGTGTATTATTACATTAATTAATAAAAGTAAATTTACAAAATTTACATTTAAATAAACTCTTAAACAAAATCTCTTTCTTAAAAAAGAAAAACTGGTCAAATATGCAAATCAGTGTGACATTAAAATCGTTGATTTGAAGTAATTTGCATATACATTAAACTGATTTCAGTGTTGGATTTTTTAGCCAATTACCACTTGAAATAATAATTAAAATGATGTTACATCATCTTCATCAAGACTTGACTAATATTTAACCTCAAACTGATATCAAGGTGTGATCAATTTAGTTTTTTTTTTTTTTTTTGACAGTAAAGGTTAAATACTTACTTTCACTCTCTATTTCCTGAAAAAAAGATTGATTTTATTGTGAACTCTCTTCATGGAAAGTGTCCAAAGCGTCTGTGTCTGTGTAGATAAACCATGTATGAAATGACTTAATGTGCGTTCTTTCTGTTCATCAGGGTTATTAGTCCAGAGGCCTGAAGCTGAAACGGTCCCCTCTCTTCCCTCTGACTCTCCACCTCTGAGTTTCTGCTCCAAAGCCTCACCCCTTCCAGACTCCAGATGTTACTGATATTTTTTTGTGACTGTATGGAAAACCAGAGTTGAAAAAGACTTTCCCTGAGCCCTGTAGCCGTTAGATGTGTGACGCTTCCCCTCCTCTCCATCTGTGGTGTCGTCATGCTGTTCTCTAGTGTTACTGTCATTCCTCGTCCCATCCGCACCTCATCTAAAACACACACTCATACATACACAAAAAATGAAGCCCAGAGGCTGATATCAGAGGTTGAGGTGGTCTTTTTTTAAGGAGCATGGATGGAAAAAAAGAAACACGCATGACCAGTAATGTAAGAAAAGCAATACATCTCATTTCATCAGGGCATGTAGCAAAGTGCGTCTGGATCTTTGTGAGATCGTAGCCATGTTGCAATTTATTTAGTCTTGAAAATGCTGCAATGTACACAACGACAAGTTGTGCGTACATTAAGAGATACATTACATTCCTTTAGTTCGGTGTGTGTGCTGAATAGAGTTACTGTGTGCTTGACCAATAGACTTATCGTGTGATTTGTTAGAGTAAGAACAAATATGTTTATTCACAAAATGTGAACACATACTGTATACATAGATACTGTAAAACGAAAAAAATAACGATTATCCGTATTGATGTAGCTGTGCTAGCATTTCTTCATTAAACACTTAAACACTTGAGATTTGGTTCCAGTTGGGACAAGGAGTGTTTTGATGTTATAGAAAGAGATCAAATCTTCAAACACATCCTGTTTTGTCCTGGTTTTGTTGCGATGCATGTGAAGTCGGTGTGCCATCATGAATTTGTGATGCCCGCAATGTAAAAGCAATACTACAGCACCATTGCAGAGTTTGTCGCTGGTCTGTTCTGTAGCACTGTGCTATGCTGATTCTAGGCACTGTGTTTTACCAAGGGAATGCTAAGAAGCGTAGATCAGACTGTCTTCATTCTCATTTAGCCTTGCCGTCATGGCCACCCAAACCCCATCCCCGTCCTGTCACTCAGCAGTGTGTTCAGATCCACCCCGGGCTTGTGTCTGCTGTAGGTAACTAAGACAAAGCTATCAAACATTGCAGTTTGTTTTTTCTTTGAAGCCACAAAAAAACTGAAGACTGCATGTTGCCTTATCAGAACACCTGTATTCACTTACACACACATACAGACACACATATATACACAGAGCTGATCAAAACACAAAGACACACTCTTCTCAAGCTTTTTTTTTCTTGGAGCCTTTCTCTCTTTGCTCTCTCTGACACACACACACACACACAAACTAATGTCCCACATACCTTTTATGTTGGCATCAAAGCAGGCAAGCTGATTTTATAAACTGTATAAGTGAAATAAAGAGTTTTGTTGAAATCTATACTGCTGTGTCAAGTTTGATTTTGCGAGCAGCACTAAAAAATGCACTCAAAACAAAATGTGCAGAAAGCTTTCACTCGGACATTTCAGCTGAACGGAACAGGAAAGTAACATTAAAGTAGAGATTGAAATCGTATCCCTGTAAAAGTTGTACTAAGCACAAATAGCCAATATAATTATACACCACTCCTTGAACACAATGCCCTCTAGGGATCCATCAGCACACACCCAGTACAGACATTTATTTGCATATTTGGAGACATTTAGATGTTACATCACTTCCTCACCAATATGAATTGTGTACTAAAGTGAATGGGTGCCGTCAGAATGAGAGTACAAACAGCTAATAAAAACATCGCAGTAATTTACAAGTAATCCACATGACTTTTTTTTTCTTGGAGCCTTTCTCTCTTTGCTCTCTCTGACACACACACACACACACAAACTAATGTCCCACATACCTTTTATGTTGGCATCAAAGCAGGCAAGCTGATTTTATAAACTGTATAAGTGAAATAAAGAGTTTTGTTGAAATCTATACTGCTGTGTCAAGTTTGATTTTGCGAGCAGCACTAAAAAATGCACTCAAAACAAAATGTGCAGAAAGCTTTCACTCGGACATTTCAGCTGAACGGAACAGGAAAGTAACATTAAAGTAGAGATTGAAATCGTATCCCTGTAAAAGTTGTACTAAGCACAAATAGCCAATATAATTATACACCACTCCTTGAACACAATGCCCTCTAGGGATCCATCAGCACACACCCAGTACAGACATTTATTTGCATATTTGGAGACATTTAGATGTTACATCACTTCCTCACCAATATGAATTGTGTACTAAAGTGAATGGGTGCCGTCAGAATGAGAGTACAAACAGCTAATAAAAACATCGCAGTAATTTACAAGTAATCCACATGACTACATTAATTAACATCTTGTTATCCAAATGTTTTGTTTAAAAAAAAAATTAAACGTAAATTTAATGTTATTCCAAACCTGTAAGACTTTTGTTCATCTTTTGAAGAAAAAATAAGATATTTTGATCAAATCTGAGGGCTTTCTGACACTGCATAGACAGCAACACAATAAGGACATTATTAAAAGTCATCAAAAAGTGATTCAAATGTCGTTTGTGGAAGCTACAAGAATACTTTTTGTGTGCGCAAAGAAAACCAAAATTTGTCATTTAGGGTGAACTATGTCTTTAACTTCTAGCTAAAACAGAGAGCCTTCTGTCCATAATACTGCTTTCTCCAATGAAGTCAAATTAAGAGAGAAATATGCAAAGATCAAAAATGCTTGCAATGAAAAGATGTAGAATTTAGATTTTATGTTTAGGACCATTTCTTTAAAGATTTTGTTCCACTTCAAATGTTAACTAATGTAGACTATATACCATATAGTGACGTCAATAAGTATTTGATCACCCTGGGATTCTGCAAGTTGGCCTGGACATGGGCTGACTTAAGCAGGGGATCTTCCATGTGATCCAAGATTTTAAACCATGACGTCTTACACTGTAAAAAGTAATGAGTTGAGTTTACTTAGAAAACATGTGGAAACTGATTACCTCAGAATTTTCAAATAAATTAATACATACTTTCTGAGTTGATTAAGCTACTATAACTTAGTTCAGTTAACTTTTTATTTGTAAAAACTACCTAAAACCTTGAGTACAGTCAACTCAGTATAACAAGTTTAGCTAACTTAAAGGTCTCAATACAGATAACTCATATAAAACATCATACACATAGACAACAGATTGTTGAAACAAGGTAATTTATTTGTTCCATAAAACATATGTTAACTCAAAACAATGTTAATTCAAGTCATTAAAGCATGACATATCAACAATAATGCACATTTGCATCAACAAAAATTGCACTCTGAAAAAAAACGAACAGTGTCCCCTTTTATAGGACAAAGTAGGACAACACTAAAGAGTACACTGCAAAAAAATTGCATTTTTACTTAGCATTTTTGTCCTGTATTTTACAAATATCTAATCATTATTGAATCAAGATACACTTTCTTGACAAGAAAAATTACCTATGATATTTTGTCTTTTATGAAAACAAATCAAGGTTTATAGTAAAAAAAAGCAAAAGATCTTGTAATGTGGTGAGAAAAATAAACTTGAATTACTGTATGTACTTGAGAAAAGTCAAATTATCTTCTCTCACTCCATTGACCTTTCTTTGCTTTTTTTTAACCATAAACTTACATTTTATTAAAAGTGGTCTTTCATAAAACAAGATTTAATATCTTATGGCACGTTTCTTGTCAAGTAATTGTATATTGACAGTGAAAAATCCCACAGGCCTAATTAATTGTCATAGAAGTGAAAAGACAGTTAGATGTGATTACACATGAAGAACAGAAAGTCTTTATTGTCATTGTGTGCAAAAAAAACTATGAAATTTGGAAAGCGTATCACTGCACGCACATGCACCACCATCGTTCTAGTGACATCTGTTTATTAAATATAGAAATAAATGTTAGAATCATCACAATGAACAAATGACACAGTTGATGTAGTAATTTTTATTGGCCACCAGATTCATCACCAAGGGGTGAAAAGCTTCACTGCTTCAGAAGCTCCATTCGGCACATCCCTAATTAAAGCATCACATTGTTATAAAATTATAGCGGGAACACTGTGTACAATTAACTCTTAGTAAGTAAAAATATATCAGAGGCACCTAAATATCAGCTTTAAAACCTGCTGAAAGCATGTTCTTGAATTATACTTTGGAATTTCTATACACACACACACACACACATTTTTAAGCTTACCTCATTACTTTTGTGTAGAAATCTTCGTCTTTATCCAGTGGCATTCTCCTTCTTCCCAGTTTCAGTAATCTCAGCGCGAAAATTCAAATGTTGCTTGCTCTCATGCTCCTCCATTACTACTTGTAATTTTGTTGCACATTATCAACACATTAGCGCACAGTTGCCCTCCACTGGTGATTTAATGTCATTTTTGTTGTATTTTGTTGAAGCTACTTGAATATTCTTAGTAAAGCTTACTCATAGCAGCAAGTAAGTCATTTTACTCGCCAAAAATTACCTGTAACTTAATGAATCCTAGTACGTATAACAACTAAGTAAAGGTAACTCAGTATATATAAGTATGGTACACTATTGGTTTTTACAGTGTAGTGTGTTACTGATAGTAGTAGTTCACAGCATTGACCAGCTCCTCCCATGTAGTTCTGGGCTGATTCTTCACCATTCTTAGCATCTTTGATACCCCACGAGGAGAGATCTTCTCCAACAGTTGTTCTTTTTTCACCAAGCTGCTTGGCAATCGCCCCGTAGCCCTTTCCAGCTTTGTGAAAGTCTACAATTTTGTCTCTTGTGTCTTTTGACAGCTCTTTGGTTTTGCCAATGTTGCTACTCAGACTTTGGCTGATTGTGGGGTGCCCAGGTGTCTTTATGTCAGCTTACGACCTCAAACAGGTGCTACTAATTTAGAATCATGAGCAGAGTGTAGCTGGACTATTTAAAAGCAAAATAACAGGTCTTTTAGGGGCAGAAATCTGGCTGATAAGCAAGTGATCATATACTTATTTAACACAGCAATTCTCAAATAAATTGTTAAAAAATCATACAATGTGATTTCCGGATTTCTGTCTCTCACAGTGAAAATGCACCTATGCTGAAAATAAATAAAGACCACTCCATGATTTCTAAGTAAGAGAACTTGCAAAATCACAGGGTGATCAAATACCTCACTGTATATCAAGCGCCTTGAAAAGCAAAAATCTGATGACTTGACTTCTCCCAAACTGGTCCTGTAAATTTTGTATCCTAGATTTTCCATGTAGTCTCAGATCACTGGATTTGACTTCACAGTGGAGGTTTCTGTTCCTTTGCACCTGATTTTTAACAAACCCACCAAAACAAACATTCTCTTCTGCATTCTCTAGCATCAAAACATCATAAAAACAGTAAAAAAAAAGATTTTAAAAAATGATTCCAGAGACTGTACATCTCAAAAACCAAACCAGCATTTAAAAAAAGCCTACAGCTTTGACTCGTTATAGCACATACATTTTTTGGCTGCTTCCTTTGTGAGTCACGCAACCCTGTTTTCACCCAAACAATAAATCACCATCAATGAAAGCTTGTATTTCCAGGAGCATTGTGAGTAATGCCAAGCCCTGTTTACAGTACAAGCACTACTTCTGAGGGGATTCTCATTAAACTTCTTATTTTATCAGTTTAATGAATTTATAACTTCAGCTTTGAATACTACCTTCCAGACACGAGAAGAGAAATATAAATATGAAATGACAGGGATTGCCAGAGAGGTGGATGTGTTGGAGTGGGTGTTCCTTATCCAATGCGGTGGGGGGGGTGAAAAATGCTAAACACCAGAGCCTATAAGTACACACACCTCTGATGCACACACAGTTCTTGACTGACATCAGACACGTAAACATGAACTTCATGAAGGGAGCAGCAGATGGGCAGGTGGACAAGATTATTGATCAAGCCGGTAAGTTCAATTTGTTTGCTCAATGCATTTATGCACAGTATGGCATTTGAAAATGAAACACCTGGAATTCATGCCTGAAAACGAATTGCAAATGCTAGTAATTTACTTTACTTGAAACATCGACAAGATCATTAACCTTCATGAATGTTACATCAGCTGTTGTGGCCAAAGAGAAAGTTGGAGAAATGATTGGAACAGACAAGAAAAAGGCAGCAGGAGCAAAAGGCCAGAAAGAGGGTGGAGGTAATATTTTAGATAGGAAACTTCATTATAAAGAAATATACTTATTTATTCCACTGTCATATTCACCCAGTTTGATACCCTCTGATCAACACATTCTGTCTATAGGCATTTGCGATGCTTTGAGTGGCGCAATTGGCAAAACTGCTTCAGACGCTGCAGCAAAAAGTGCCGCTGATCAGGCTATGGACTTTGGGAAGAACGTGTTCAAATGAGCCTGCATACTTTGAACATGAACTTTCTTCTATCATCACTGGATTCTACCCTGGACCCAACAATCTTGCAGTTTTAACATTTTAAAAACATTCGGACAGCACTGAATGCTTGTGTAAGCATCTTGAAAAAGGCAATGTCTGTACTGTTTTCTACACCTTTTGAGATCTGCACATTAAAAAAAAGTTTTTCAATGCTGTTTCTGTTATAAACAAAACCAATACAATTGATGCTTAACATGATGAAATTAAAGAACTATATAGCTGTTGTTTAGTGAGAGACTGGGTTAGATTACAAGGCAAATATTTTCATGTTTTTTCATTTTAATTATTTTTGTAATAATTGACGAACATGCTGTCATGATTTAAGATTCAACACAGAATTAATAAAATACATTACTAATACTGGTGTTTGTGCTGTTGTTATCCGACCAAAATGGTATATATTCCTTGTGGTTTTCCTTTAGGAACTGATACTGGCTAGCTGAAGAGACATTTTAAAGATTATAATAAAAACCCTGAACATCATGTTTTCAGGTCAAGTCAGAGATCATGAGATTAAACACAAACTGCGTCAAAGTTTACAAAGAGGATACCGCATTTTTTTAACCACAAATTTGTGGGAATTAAATTATTGGTGGCACTTTATTTCGATAGTCCACTTAGACTTTTTCTACTGACAGTAACTTTGCAACTACATGCCAATTTAGTAGACTGTCTGTTTAATAACACCCAACATACTGACTATAAGAAATATAAGTCAACTTATTCTAACCCTAACAGTCCACTCAGAGAGTAAGCGTGTAGCTGCCAATGAATGAGAATTAGTTGCCATGTATTTACAAAGGTTGAAGTTAAAACTGCACATTAACTGAAGTGATTTTTTCACTAACAAAAAAATAGCTTGAAAGTTTTGATACTATTTTTATATATGTTATTGCTTTTTATAAAGTAAAAAATGGCACACACAGTCAAAAGTAGTTACATTATTTTAAATTCAGCCTTATTTTCACTCGATTGTTAAATGACCAATATTTATTGGCAAAATAATGACATGACAGGAAGGGGAATATGATTTACAGGGATCATTTATTTAGCTGAACGTGACACATGGTATTTTGGTTATGCTGAGAGAAAGAAAAAAAACCCAACAGAAAATAAATTATGATCATGTGTTTTATTCTCAACAAAAAGGCAATATAAATTTCCAAAACATAGTTCCAGATATGGGTGCAGATAAGCTTGGTGAACAACTTCCAGCTCTCATTCAAGCGCGAGTGCCCCGGGTCCTCTAGGTTTAACAACTAGCAGACCTCTAAAAGTTATGGGGTGTGAACTGCCTTGGATATAAAAAAAAACTTCTGTATCTAAATGTACTGCACACTGTCAGCTAGAACTTCATTACCCCTCTAGGTCAAAACATTGAGATGAGGCAAATCATGGCTGGGTTTCCCTTTGTGTGATGCACTACATGAACTATAGTGACAGAAAAGTATAAAACTCCTGCTCACAGGGGTAAGGCATCTTTAACGCTGTTTATTACCATAGCAACAACCATGTTTAAATGGTTTGCGAGAACGAACAATAAGAATCAAGTAAATAAAACCTACCAGGACATAACCGCACCGAGTTGAACTAATATTTCATGGCGAGAAGAGGCCAGGGCCAACATGACAAATCAACAGACATTTAAAACAGTGTGCTACAGCTGCATTCGAAGAGGACCACGTTAGTTTACCAGAGATCAACACAAAAATCAGGGACAAAATAAACAAGTTACAACAAGACAAACTTGAGAAACCTGATTATCGGCGCTATCACATACAGCAAAGCAGTGAAAACTGCAGCCTCAGAACAGATTAAACTGCTTTACAGTTCTCAAACTCATGAGGACGGAGATTCTGGGATATGACAGCATGAGGGTGTTTTAATAGAGGGTTAGGATGATGTAAACTCTGATATGTTAAAAGGTTGTGAAGGGGAATCAAGAGGTCGATGGACGTTTTTTTCTTCTTTTTGTTTGGGTCATTTATGTAAAGGTCAGGCCAGCCTCATTGTACACCTTGAAGACCTTCTCGATGGCGTTGACGTAAGCTGCCGTCCTCAAATCCAAGCCAAGGTTGTACTTGTTTGCTGTGCGCATAATTTGCTGCAAAGGGAAAATATTGTCATATGAATACAGGTCTGACAACATTCAAACTCTTTTACAAAGCACAGAGAAAAAACATGAACAATAATGGCAGCTGTGCAATGGGCGAGGTTTTCTTTGCACAGCGCTCAAACCACACTAGACTAAATTCTGCCTGAAGCGAGGGCTGAATGTTGTGGATGAGTTAAAATTATCTTCCAACTGTTTTATGACAACACAACGCTGTTATCAAACAGCTGAGGTGGAGTCAAGGGAGGCTCCTGCTCTACCTGGTGTTGTTTTACAGATGGTGTGACTGAATGTCATAGTATATGGCTGTCAGCCTTAACATGCTATCTTTTCAATGATATTACAGGAACTTACCCTGGCCGACCTCTCCATAGTGTAGGCAAGACCAGAGTGCACAATGTCCTTCTCTGAGGCACCCTGTATGACACATCACAACAAAGCATAAGCATGGTTGAAAAAGTGATTTTTAAAACAAATGGTTACAATAAAGACAAAGAAACAAATAAAACACATAAATAAAATAAATAAATGGTAACACTTGACCATAAGGTTCGTTAGTTAACTACATTAGCTAAACTAAGAAAGAACAATACTTCTACAGCATTTATTAATCTTAGTTAATGTTAATTTCAACATTTCCTAATGCTTTATTAAAACCACAAGTTGTGTTTGTTAACATTAGTTAATTCACTGTGAACTAACATGAATAAATAATGAACAACTGTATTTTCATTATCTAACATTAACAAAGATCAATAAACAGTAGTGCTGTCAAACGATACACACACATACAGTATATATTTATGATTACACATTTATATATATACACTAAATATATTCATATTCTTATATTTTATATTATATAAATACATTTAACATATAAACAAACACATACAGGTATATATAAAAAACATATGTTTTGTATTTATATATACAATAAATATACACACATTTATTATGTAAAAAAAACTTTTATTTTGGATTAAAGTAATCGAGATTAATTATTTGACGGCATTAATAAATAGTGTATAGATATTAATTGTTTGTTCATGTTAGTTAATACGTGAACTAATGTTAACAAATGACACCTCATCGTAAAGTGTTACCAAATAAATATACATAACAGAAAAAAGTAAATGTCTGAAAAAAATCTAAATCTTCTCTAATTTCATTAGTGTAGTAAACATCTGGGGCATCGATACCAGTTAACAGTGAAAATGTGAGCTTAGTTTGATGATTGAAATTATTTTACTACTAAATGTGGTGTTAACAAAAAATAATACACAAAACATTAATAAATGTAAGAATAACAGTATGGATAAATAAATACACAGCAAAGAATTAAACACAAACACATAGGCATACAAGACACTTACAGCTACACGAGCCTGGAAGTCAGCAGTGGGGACAATTGGGATTGGGCCACCCTGCTTTCCAAACTTCCTTTCAAGACTCTCTTGCACAGACACTGGACAAAAGAAAAAAAAAACTGGTTGATCAATTATTCTAATCCAATACAATTATTTTTTTTCAAAATTCCATTCTTTCCAGACTCAAATGTCCAAAATCACACCAGATTTAACATTAATGGCTTATACAGCATTACTTTCAGCATAATTTTTTTTTGTAATGTACAAAAAAAGCGGGGACTATTCACATCCACATGTGATTTATTTTTTGCATTCTTAAGTATTACAATTTGTAGTTTTAAATAACCTATTTCCTTGCTTACTGCCAACTTACTATGAATAAAATAACAGCAAGGATGCCTGTGAAATAATATAAATTTGTTGAAAGGGACCACAAATTGGTACCATCCCAAGCTAATGATATCAGTCAACTTTCATTCTGTCACACTGACACATCTCTTCAAAAGCAGCTTCAATACTCAGGCCTCCATCCCATCTAATTACGGCAAACGACATTAACAACATTAAACGACATTTCGCAAAAGGCCAGCAGGCTTTGAAAGTTGGGTGGTAATTAAATTGGTTTAACCAAAGAGACAAAGAGAATATGTGCCATGTGACCAAGTAAATATAGCACACAAGAGTAGGGGTGGTTCAAACTCTGCTTTAGTGTCACACCCTACTGGTCACAGCTCTGCATCAGGCCTGCCCGAATGCTAAGAATAAGTGCCAAAAAGGAGGGAGTGATGAAAAGAAAAAGAATCAAGAAAAACGAGAACATTCTAAAGAGATAAAGATGCCTGCTAGCAGACAATAGCTTTGAATAATGTAACGATGCAAGTCCTTTGAGCTCATGCTGCTGCTTTTTAAATGGTTGGAGGAAGTTTAAACGCATACTCAGCAGGTGGTAGTTGGAGTCCCTCTCATACTTGAAGGTGAGACGACCGTAGCTGACGTGGTTCAGGTTCTTCAGCCACTCAAAGTAAGAGACTGTTACACCCCCAGCGTTCAGGTACATGTCCTGCACATCAATATATGAATCATTTTTCCTATTTCTACTTTCCTGAAGCACAACAAAGTTTGAGAGAAAGTTGTTCTCTTACTGGAATGACCATGACGTTCCTCTCTAAGAAGATTTTGTCAGCCTCTGGTGTAGTGGGACCATTAGCGCCTTCAGCAATAATCTGAAGAGATAAAAAGGATATGTTAAGCACTAGTGAAGCGCATTTAAGCATTATTAGCACACCATGATGATGACATTGATGTCAGACCTTAGCTTTGATATTCTGAGCGTTCTTCCTGGTCAGCTGTTTCTCACCAGCTGCAGGGATGAGGATGTCACATTGAGCTTCCAGAATGTTCCCCTCATATGGCTGAGAGTTGGGGAAGCCTACAATGGTGCCATGTTGCTAAAGAGAAAGCAGAAATGTCTTTAGAGTTTAAGTAAAGAAAGACGGGCTAAAAAAGTGATTGTAAATGGACTCTTAACTGACCAGTTTGTAGTCCTCCAGCTCTTTGGGGTCCATGCCGTTGGGGTTCCAGATGCTGCCATCGATTTCAGCAATTCCCACACACTTGGCACCATAACGGTGGAGATAACGCATGGAATGCAGACCCACATTACCGAAACCCTGCATGATAGGACAAGAAACTGGAATAAGTTGTGGCAAAAACACAATCCTGTTTTTTTTTTTTTGTGGCACTGGCACCCCCGTGTGGTTCAATTTAGCATAGACAAGCTATCAACGGCTGAAAACAAGCATCTTTGTCATAATTACAGAAGGACAAATGGGAAGCAGTCATACCAACTCGGTTCAACAGAATTATGTAATGCACTCCTCTACAGAGGCTTTGTTTGATACTAATGACTAGGCTATCTCTTCTCTGTGCAGCTCTAAATCCAAAACATGTGACAACATCTTCTCTTGTCTCTTCGTTACATACACATGGCAGTAAATCTTTAGAAGAAAAAAAGTAATTTCTGAGGCAGTAATCCCAGAGCAACAGTGGACGGGAATCTCTTCCCTCTGTAGTCTGGGCTGCACTGATTGATTTTAAGAGTTTCGAGCACACTGTGATTAAGACTTAAATTCATTAGAACCCTGCAACAAAACAACTCAATTTTAATCCTAGAGAATAGGGTTGCTGGTTCATGGTAAAGTCAACAGATTTCACAGCTATAAAGCAGAAGCGTTATTTGCAGTGGGATTCTAACAGCACGTGATTTCAAGGAACTGAGATGTACTAGATGCTGACATATGGTTAGTTCTTCCTTTTCGTGGTAGCTATATAATATTTAGTCAGCATACCATACTGTTACTTGGATAATTTAGGCCAAAATGCAAAGTCTGCAATCTTTCACTCACCCTCATTTAGTTACAAACCGGTATGACTTTATTTGCCTCAAGAATAGCATAAGTTTTGAATAAAAATGACAATGCTTCTTTCCATAAAATTAAACCATGTTTTTAACAGTGGCCACCATGCTCCAAAAATTACAAAGTAGTCTGTATGACTTACTAAGACAATATTTTCTTTTAGTTCAAACATTTCTGGTCACAATAAGCATAAAAAGAGCAGCATGCACATTCTGCTAAACATCTCTATTTGAGTTACTTTTCTCTATCAGTAAAGTTTTATTGGGCTAATCATTCAAATACAGTGAGAAAACTAGTTAAACTGAATTTTAACTGTTCAAAGGGTCATTCATACCTGAATAATAAAGGTTTTATCAGCAAATCCAGGGGTCAGGCCCAGTTTGCTCATGTAGGAGGCTTCATTGATGAAATTCTCAATGCCATGGAAGACTCCACGACCAGTTGCTGAGATTCTGCCATGGATACCACCCTGACTAATGGGTTTACCCGTCACACAGGCGTGGGCATTGATATCCTATGAGAAAAAGAGACAAACAAACAAAGCAGGAAAATGGGACAGTTAATGTATTATTCCTTTCAATCAGAGCAACACACATAAAAACAAAATTGCAACAGGATTAATACAGATAACCACTGTAATTACTACTAATCTACTATAGTTAACTACTGTAAAACTAAAACTTTTTGAGTCCCACTTTATAATTAGGTGGCCTTAACTACTATACATACATACGGTACATACATTTAAATTAATAAATTAGTACAATGCACTTTTTGTGATCATTCACGTGATCATCAATTACGTCTGTAATTAATTTCTGTAATTACATTTAAACTACACTGTTGACCCATCCCTTAAAACTTAACCCACCCTTAAACTAACCTATACCACCAAATCTGTCCATTACCTGTATCCCACCTCAATAGCAGCAAAAATGTGATTCATTACAATATGAACACAATTGTACACAAGTCCATTGTACTTATTCTTTGATGCAAGCACATAGTAGTTAAGGCTTCCTAATATAAAGTATGACCTATTTTGTCAGCTAGTCACCATAGCATTTCTTTTAAAATGTACTAAAACTACACACAAAAAAAACGAATCTAAACAATAACAGTATAGTAAAAAAAAACAATGCATCTCTTTGACACTTAATGCGGAATGATTAATGAAACTGCATGCCATGGAAAACTTTCAGTTCCAGTATTTTTTTTTTTAAATGAAACAAGTTCTGAATAAAAACCAGTGCTTGGTTCTCAACTCAACACTTCAGCCAACACTGGTTGTCTGTTTCTCTTCCAAAAACACAAGCACCAGTCAGGGCTGTTCAGAGGTTGGGATGAGGACAACATGTTATACACTAACAACCACAGCTCTTGAATTGGTGTGAAGGGGTCTTGTGCTGTCATAAATGTATGTGAGAGGGGTCACACACCAAGTGCAGCTTGCCCAAGGGCTACTACTATAGCCCTATTTATGTCACTGAATGAGGAAACGGCATCGAGACAGCAGACCTGTGCTACACTCACAGATGCAACACAACAGCCTGTGGCCAGGGTAGGGGTGACTGCAGGAGACAGACATCTCAATAACATACTATATGCATTGTAGTAACCTTGTTAACCTCCAAACAAGTGTACAGTCATATATATAAAAATATACACACATAGTGTGCATCCTAATCAAGCATCTGCTGGGCTAAGAAGAGAAATCCAAGTGTTTCATTACTGCTGAACATTTAAACTTAGATGATTTGCATGTCTGATAAATCTAAGCTTATGCAACGCTTCCCTCGACTGCTGCCATGCACATGCTAATCTGCAGTATTAGTAAAGAGTATAAACCTCAACTATATTCCAATCCACTGATACCATTAATAATTAACTGTTCTCACGTAGAACAGCAACAAAGTTTCCCTTGCATCTGAAAAACATCACCGCTTGGCTACTAAGTGTTTTTAATCACTCAATGATAATGTAGAGTGATTTGGGGAACTGTGTCACATACTGTACTGCTCACAAGACTTTATTTTTGTGGTTGAAACAATAATTGAGCAATTACAAGATACAGATTTCAGTTTTAAGTTGTACTCTTTGTATAACTATGGACATTCATTCATGTTTATTGTGTGCTGAAATAATGCAATAGAATGGACAGAATCTGAAATATGATTATTTGTTTAATATCAATTTAATTGATTGGAAGTGTGCTTAAGTGTTGTATTCATGAAATGAAAACAGGCTAGACTAATCGACTCTTGGGATTTAAGAATCGTTATTCGTAAAAAAATTGTAAAAAAATGTAATCTATTAAAATCAAGAAATCAATATTTTTACCCAGCCCTATCACCCATATTGTGAAATAATTACTGATAATAATTTTAATAACAGATTAAGTACTTGGATGTGATTGGACTCTTCTCCACAGGCAAAAACCTTTCATCCAAAGAATGATTCTTTCAGGATCAGTAAAGCTGGATATTGTTTAACACAGTCATTACCCTCCCACTTAAAAACATATAAAAAGAATAAAACATGACCATCCCTTTGTTTCCATGGTGACAGTGCTAGTACTGCATTACAGGATTACGTAACCATAATAAGAGCCCTCTAGGATAAATGACCCTGACCACAAGAACCACAGCAAATGCACTGAAAGAAGATCTGTATAATCATTTGGCCATGTTTGTAATTTCAGACAGTCTCTTTCCACTATATGAATTTCTTAATACATAAATGACCCAGCTTTGTTCTAATTCCTAATTGTTCTAAGTTGAAGCTGCCATCCAAAATAATGGAAAAACAAACAGAAAGGAAAAACACTCTTAAATATGTATATAACAAGACAGCAATCCCGTGGCTATTGTCCGTGTAAATAAAGTCATGACCTTTCCATTTATTAAGGCACAAAGGTAAACATTTCTCAGTCTGTCATATAGATAGCATAACACTATCAGAGATAGACAAACAAAGGGTGTAAGGTTGCTGATAAAGATGATGATGAAAGATCTACTTCTTACTGAAGACACTAATCTCTATTGTAACACTTACTGCTCAAATATCCTTTATTGGACATGTTTTTAACCTTTCTGTTTTGTTAAAAGAAGCTAGGCATGTTAATTAACAAGTGATAAAAGAGAAAAACCTCAGTGGGAGTTTTATGGGCATGGCTAATAATTGAATAAAGTAGAAGAAGGCTGCTTACAGTGTGGGCAATAGTGTTAGCATAGGTGTCAGCGATCCAGGACATTTCCCTCTCACCAGTGCTCATGTCAGGGGCAGGTACATCAATGCCAGGTCCTGAACGGAAAGAAGAGGTGAGTGAGAGGGGGGAAAAACTTTTTTTTTTACAGCTTTAGTTGTGTTATGAAAGCAGACAGTGGTCATGTGACCAGACACATCGACCACTTAGGTTTTGCATCGGTTATCATGAACTATGCTGGTTGTTCTTTAATATGAATGCTTGATTGCACATCTCAGGTCTAATAAGCTATGCAACAAATGACCTGAGTAGGCAGCTTGTGTTGGTTTAACAGAGAGATGGAGTTTCAGTGCCCGCTCTGACGCTGTGAGAGCACGCTGCCCTTCCCCCAAAACCAGTGCCAGCTGCTTTGGCCATGAAAACAGGGAAGGCATCCAGATAAACAGCTATGCACACAGCCTCGCACCCTGAATACATTTCCAAAAACAGCTCCAAAAGGGGGCAGGGAAGCACACAGCGGGAGTTATTTTTGACAGCACCAAGGTATTGAAACTCTTCCGGGTTAAAAGTGCATGGAAGCAAAGTTAATAATTATTCCCCAAAGGAAGAATTGTTGCAATGCAGTTTTTTCTTGTTTTTAAAAGACGTCTCTTATGTGCACCAATCCTGCACTTATCTGATTAAAAATGCATTAAATCAAAAAAGGCTCTTCAGAAACCATTCTAATACGGTAATATAAAAAGCATTTCTTATTTTTATCAGTGCTAAAAACAGTTGTACTTGATAATATTTTTGTGTAGATGTTTTTTCAGGATTCTTTGATGAATATAAAGTTACAAAAACCCTTTGAAATATTATATATTATATAATGGCCACTTACACTTTTGATAAATCTAAAGTATCTCTGCAAGATGAAAGTTTATAGCCTGGGCCGGACCATACTTCCTGTGACGCTACATTCAATTTCGCAAGCAAAGTCAGTCTGGCAAAGCTGGTTATATGCTGGTTATAGATTCATCCAGTAATATACAGAGGTATCTGATGGACGCAGGTTAAGCCCGCCTCCCAGAAGGCGGGTAGTAAGGTAGCTTCACCATACTAAGCTCCTATGATCTTTATATTCGCGGAAGACAGACTAGAAAGACTAGAAAGAAATTATTTATTTATTTTTATAATCTTAACTAATCTTACTAACTCCAATCTTTTGGACTGTGCCGTATACTGTGTTATTTTCTTGGAAGTCATGATGCAGAAGTCACGTGTGGTAAAACAGCATGGTCAAAAATCACAAAAGAATTAATAAACTTACCAATGAATCCCTTTTTGGCCAGCTCAATGGTGAATCTTCTTGTGATTTTTTCCAACTCATTATCCTGAACAGCACACACAAAAATATTTATCAAAATATAAATGAGAACATTCTCAATTTATATAGAACTTTTTGCCCCTTATAGCTTACAACAACCATACCATAAAAGCAAAACAAAACAGAAACTCCATGCATGTCTGGTTTTAAAAGACTGCTCTTAAAGCATTTCCATTTCCCTAAACTCTTTTAACAGTTAAACTGTGTAAAGGACTAAGAAATTCCTTTACAAGGTTGCCAGATATATAGTGGAACTTTAAAAGCGGCTGATAAAAAAAATAAAATAAAATAAAAAAAACTAGATAAAGGTCAAAAACAGAAAGAAAGAGAAACATTCACTTCAGTAAGTTTTAGAAAGGGCCATAGACCTCCTGAACAGAACAACAGGGAAGATCTATAGCTGCACATTAAAACGTCTTTATTTATTCAGAACTTCATCCAATCAGCGAGCAAGGGCCATTTTAATGTGAAAGGATGACTGATGGTATGAAATGTGTTTCCGCTTCATTGAGCCCATGAACAATGAAACCAAAGGCCAAAGACATGATACTTACAGAGTAATTCCTGGGGTTGATTTTCACTCCAGCTTTAGCTCCACCAAATGGCACATCTAGAAGAAGATAAATTAGGTGTAATCCACAAGGATAAATCATTTTCTGAAATCTAACACAACTCCATGACTTAAAAACAATGCATTTGAGTGTAAGAGAGATCTAATGCATAATTCAGCAATATATCAAGTGGAAAACTCATCCATGTAGAGGGGGGAAAAAAAACAAAGCTTACCCACTACAGCGCACTTATATGTCATCAAGGAGGCCAAAGCTTTAACCTCGTCCACTGACACATCCATGCTGTATCGGATACCTATAAAGGAAATGTAAAAGGCACCATGAAACTGAATTCAATCCCTGTCAACCGGTTACCAAAAATTTAAATTAATAGAATTTTTAAAACACCAATATCATACACAACGGGCTTAAACAAACAACCACTTTAAAGCTATATAGTCTTTTCTCTTTTTTTAGCTGTGTTAGCGACTTTTATGCCAGTTTGTTTTCAAAAGGACACAGGTCACCTTTTCCAGCTATGCAGCTAAAATTGCAGCTCAACTTGTGTGCTCTGGTCACGCTCCATTAGGACGGGTGCTACCATCGCTCCCTTCTAGAGAAACTGGTGCCTAATGTTGGTTTCCTAAAGCAAGCCACCACATGGACGTGACCTCAAAGGGCACAGAGTCTATACCTCTAAAAGAACATACTTTATATGCTACACACACCTTGAGCACACACACAGTAATGAACTGTGTGTCCTATTGTGTAACCACAAATATATAAAATTGTGAAAACAGGCTAACTGCACAGCAATAAATGAAGGTTGTACAAAAGGCGGCACAAAATATTCAGTTGGAAAAATATTTTAGTAGAAAAGCACACAATGTTCTGAACAACCTGCTGAAGCAAAGGTTATCTGAATGTCATGTGTGCAGGGGGAGTATTCCTGGGTATTTGTAAGTATGTGTGTATTGGACTGCAGTGACTCAGTGTCCAGTCAGCTCCTCGGTCACAGGCTGCATCATGAATCTTGATTGATGTGTGAATGAGTGTGTCAATCTCTGACACACACTGCCACAAGGCCTGACATATCAATCTCTTTTACAATAAACATCAATAACAAACTGCCATTGTGCAGTAGAAAATTATATCTGCTATAATGTGTAACAGCTGCATTAATTCACAACGCTTCTGTAAATGCAAATGATGATGTCTGGCCCAAATGAGTGAAATGATATACTCTAATGTTCATAATACAAGTGAGAAAGCTGCCAACATACTGAGCAATATGTGATTAAACCACTGAACACTGTCTTTTTATTGCTGGAAAGCATATAGGAAAACCAGCCCCTCTGGGCGTCTTTTTGTCTGCGTTTAAAAGCTCACCAGCTGAACAGATGTGCTTTTTCCGCCATAGCTGAAATGGTCTTCATTTATACACGCATAGGGGAGGGGGAAACTATGTGAGGGGGATGGTGGGGGCTCTTGAGTGGAGGAATGACTCAGCATAGATCACCTGCTGTATTCGAAGGACGACGAAGAAGAAGAAGAAAAAAAATGTGCACACACACACACACACACACACACACAGGAGGAAACCATTCCAGCATCTTTCCAGCACCTAGCATGCCAAATGTGTTTGATCATAACCAGGATGTGCACTTCCTGCACAAGCCTTTTTGTTCTATTACTCTTGCACATATACAGGATACGCAGCCAAGCATTTCTGCTGATCCAGTGATTCCGACATTCACATGCACGACTTTGGCAGATGATGAAATGCAGAGCCACTAGCTGATGGCTAAATTGCTCTTGTACTTTGTAATGTGTACCTAATCTTGTCTATTACACATAGATAATGTCAATCACAGCACTTTTGTTAGTGATAGTCTTTGAGCCATGAAGAACAAGGGTCTGCGTTGCATGAATGATTAAAGGGGCTAAATTTGATGTCAGCCGCTTTGCTAACTTCAGACAGCTGCAAATTTGAACTATATGCCATCTGAACATGCAAAAAGAGTAAGCCTTTCTGATTGGCTGGTTTACGGATCCATCGTTATTTACCCTGGGTGTTCCATTTTGTGCCTGATAATGGAGCACTTTGCATCAAAAGTGAATATTTGAAGAAGTACTTTTGCATGACATTCAAAAAGCATGCACACTTAACACAAGTGGCATTGGTTTGTGATTAGAAAATAATGGAAAAAGATGGCAGGCACTTGGTTTTGTGCAACACTGCTTGATTGGATTTTGAAATGTAGATGCATTTAAATATGGAGGCAGATGATCGTGACCTTGAAGGGTGGTGATAAAAACAAGCATACATTTTTCACAAACACATCAAAAACATTCATTTAGAAAATAGATGGGGGTGAACTACAAGCTACAAGGTGAACTTTTAAGTAAAAAAGGCGATCAATATCTTTTTTTGTAGAAAAGTTGTGGCCTTTACAATGACTGACTTACTGGAGACAGATAAACAAGACAAAAGAGAGAATGACAACTTTTCAAACATAAAAGCAGTCCTACTACTGTCACATAATTTAATTTTGTTTTATGCATAGCTGCAATGACATTAATATCCATTAAAAGGACAGTTAACAAAAAAATATATTTTTTTAATAAGATTTTGCCATTGCCATTATTTCCTCTGATCATGTTGGAAAGAAAACATTTCCAATTTCCACTGGCTTCATAGACAGAAAAAAGTGGTAAGTGCCAAGGAAACTGAAACATTTCTTACCAACATTTTACAAATATCTTTAGCCTATGTTCTGTTGAAGAATTAAAGACACACAGGTTTGAAACTGCATAACGGTATGTAAATGACCGAGTTTTAATTTCCTGGATGGGCTATACAAAACACACACTGGAGGGTTAGATGTCTCCCAATGCTATGTGTGAATGTGAGCAGAGTGGTCCTGTCATACAGATGATGACCAGAGTGCCTGAGCACCACCCCCATGTCCACCTTTACAACTCTCTCTCTCACCATACGTCACCCCACAAATCACCCACAATGCAGTGCCATGACGACACCTCCCCCTCCGACCTTGCCTGGCCTAAATCTCTTCATGACTACTGCTTCTTAACATCTGCTGTTAAGAATGAATAGGATTTTGTGGGCCTCCCATGATTTACAACAAGAGGATGTTCAGATTTTAAAAGTCGTGTAGTGTGTTCCTGCCCTGTATCACAAAGTAAACACTTCATATCTCTTTTAATTTAATATACATTAGACTGTGTTTCAACCTCTTCCTTATCAGCTAGCACCCAGGCAAATGTTTATTAACCTAACATAAATGAACCTTCTGAACCTAACTAAATGATATGAATGATTCTTTGTATACTGAAAACACACAGTTGACTTGAGACTACTTGTTGCTCTTGTTTGGCATAAGGGTACAATCAGTAGCAATTTAGCAGTTGAAACTGCAATGTTTACATTAATGACTAACAAACATGCCAAGCAGGAAGCATATTTTAAGGTCAAACAAAAACCACAGACAGCCTTTCCAAAAACAAAAGTAACAAAAAAAGGCATGTGAAAATGGAATAATCTATAATTACTGTGTAGCACAATATTATAATATATTGTAAAGGTTTAAGAAATAAAACAAGCAAGGGTGGTGTTGTGCTCTTATAAGTTGTGGAAAGCTTTATTTTTATAAAAAACAGAATTATGCACTTTCTTGTTTTTTATTATGATCTGTATTGATGCAGTTTATTAGGCTAACATAGCAGACTAATAGTTATTTTTATTTGA
>JAUMHI010000053.1:9360398-9419088 GCA_032359435.1 Enteromius unitaeniatus | reverse complement strand
AGTTTTTTACTCTTATACAATACCAATATATATTTACCATATCGCCTAATCTTCATTTTCATCATGAATGTTTTGTTCGAATATCAGATATTCGATATAAAGCTTGATTACATACAGGAACTTATTAAAGGAAAAAAAAACAGGCAGCACACATCGCGCTTGTAAATCACATAATCTGACCAATGAGAATAAAGTGTGTCGTCATCAAGGCTTTCGCAGCCGGTTTTGAGCAGCTGCAGCGCCTGACCTGTGCGGCTGCTCTCGCGGTACTTTGATGGCACATGTGTTTGAAAGGCGGCTGCAGCACCGTACAAAGTCGGACAGATGATCTTACCAGAATGCATTGTTTTGTAAAGGGGCATGAAGGGGCATGAAGTCGAACACACCTAATTTATTTTATGGTTACTGCGTTCTCACTCCCAAATCGTCAACATTTTCTGCTCCTAAACCTACCATCTGTGAATAAAACACAAGATATAGCAGGCAGATACAACCACCATCATCACTTATTTGAAAGACATTAATATTCCAAGTCTTTTGATTCAAACCGATTGATTTGTGAGAGGAACAGACGCGATCGCTGTCTCCATCTTCCGTGTGCTTCCTGTCTGTGAGCGATTTCAAAAAACGCGTCCTTACGTCATTGTTGGCTGTCATTGGCTCTTGCGCGTCTCGTGATCGATTGCGTCTTGCTGTTGTGAAATCCTATTGGCTCTTGTGTATGTCGTGATCCATTGCGTCATGCTACCAGACGCGACTATGCTTCCTGAATAAGATGGCAGCGCGTGATCGGAGCCAGATCATTTTTAGTGATTAAAACCTTGTGTTTTACTCTCTTCTTCACTTAAAGACTTTGTATAGCTTCAGAAGACTTGGAATGTGTCACAACTTGTTTGTAATGTGTTTATACTGCTTGTTTATGATTAGTTCGTGCAATAAATACCTGTGACTGCATTTGCCTGTGAGTGTTTTATATTGTTCAGAGGTGGGTAGGTTTAGGGTAGGGGTGGGCTTTGGTGCTCCAATAAAAGTAAAAATTATTATATTATATATAATAATTATATTATATAATAAATTTATATATGCATGCAAACCATGACATTAGGCCAAAAATCTGAAAACAACGGAGGACCCCTCACGTCGAAACGTGACTACAAAGGTGTACCTTGATCGTCAAAAAAGGCGACGAAAAATGGTCGTGACCAAGCGTCAAAATGTTGGGAGTGAGAATGTGTTGCTTACACCTATTAGTTGCTTATTATAATGCATAATATATTAGAATATTAAGCACACATCAATGCCTTATTCTACCTACCTTATTAATAAGCAGATAATAATTGAGGTAAAAAGTTGTATTTAATAGTGTTACCAAAAATAAATGTTCACCCTTAAAGTGTATGTGGTGATGGCTCAGGCTTTAGAATTAATGTATTTGAATGAAGGAATTGCCTGGTTTACTGAGATTATTAGCTAGTAATAGCTAATAGCTAGTAATTAATAGCTAGAAATACTAGGAATTGCATTAAACTTGTTACATAACATTTACGTTTCACCCCAATCTAGATTAAGGTTATGAAACATCTATTGTCACACTGGAACAATTACCGGATACATATTGCTGACTTTGTATAGACAATATTAAACAAAATAACTCATATTTTACCTCATCACATTGTAGAAACTTCCTTTATGAAAGTGTGCCAATGTATTCCCAATCAGACTGTATCTTGGTCTAAAAATGATGATAATATTTCTATTCTGTTTTTTTATCAAACCAAATGGAACACAATGCCTTCTTTTGTGACTAAAGCATAGCTGGAAGTATAAAAAAAGAGCAAAAAAAACCCAAACAATAGTCAATATTTTTTGTTTCATTGCTACAAGTGGTTGCAATTCTTTAATTAATTCTTTAAAGGCAGCAGTTACCTTTCTGGGGTAATCAGCATCTGAATAAAAAGCTTCCAGTGACATTCATAACTTACTTGCATCTCTTACTCAGATTATCCCACTGAATTCCCACCTTGATCTACTGTATGTATAAAAACCTAATATGTTCATGTAGCCTGTATGTTTTAGTTTTATCAATTCTTTCAGGTTCTCTTGACTCCCAAAAGCGTTTGATAGGAAGTGTTTGCTTGTTCAGTTTAAATATTTATTCCATATATGGTCATTTGTATGTTTTGGCACTACACATTTGTTTGCGGCTAACAGTATCATGGTCTTGTGGGATACAGAGGCCAGGATCGGAATGTTCCTGAAGCTTAATTGTTATGTCATTAACAACAAGTTCATTTTCTGCATGTCCTGCTGATCCTTATGGCTTACCAAACATTCTTGAACTCCCATAAGCCAGAGTAGTTAATCATATTAATCATACAATCAAATTAATCCTGCACCACTTTGATACAATTTAATAATCACTATTATAATTCAAATTTTACTTATATCCGGCTTGATGACCTGGTCCATTGTAAAGCCTATTGCAACAGTTAAAAAGAAAAGTTAAGTGGAGGGTCATGGGAAGAATAAGATGAGAATGATTTGTAAATAGCACCATTTACGTTTTAATTTCTTTTAGACATAATGCAATCTTTCGTATCTTTTAATGCTACAAGGAAAGACTGGAATACAAATGCTTGTTACTTTAAGCCACTATCCTGAGAATAAACAATCATAGACTCTCTCTCAAAGATATACAATAAAATTAGCTTAATATATTTTGTTAAGAAACACACAGAAACCCCAGAGTCTCACAAGAAGGTCATACACATCACAAAATGTAATACAAAATCTAATAACCTTAAACTACCATATATATATTAGATATGTACTGTAAAAGAAAAAGCTACAGATTCATCTGTCTACTGTACGAGTACCAAGGCACTTCTGAACACCACATACAAACATTTTTTACGTGTTACAGAGATCTACAGAGACCTCATCTAAAGCAGACACAATAGATATGTTTGTATGAGAAAATAAAATGCAAATTTAGAGTTTCAAAGAAAGCAGATGTGAGTTATTTAAGAGAATGGTTAGTGTTTTAGAGATACACCGGGGCTTTTCATTTTGGTCTTCAATTTGCATCTTTTAAAATAAAGTGCTTTAAAGATGACAGAAACTATACATTTAATACAGCATTTGTCACGATTGTGAATGGAATAGAGGAAGTTCTAAATGGGAATACAGACATGTTTCTGCGCTACACAATGTCGAAGCAAATATTTAAGGCAACAAATTGGCAAAACGGTTAACCGCCTTTGATTTATACAAACACAGAAGTTGTATTCCAAGCTGAATGAATAACTTTCAAATAAAACTACATATATATATTATTGTATATCGTATATATTCTAGTTAGTTGAGATATAACTTTGCAACAATGGTAAATCTGACCATAAATGTTAAGAACACTTAGCATCTGAAGGCACAGGACAATATTAGAGTTTGAGATAGTAAAGAACACATTTCAAACAAGTAACAATCAGATTTGTCAAATACATATTAAAATATTACACAGGTCTTAAAGGAAAATGTACAAATACGTCCAAGTAAAGGCTGATGATACACGCGTAAAAAGACAACAGCGTAATAGGCAAAGTAATCACTGAAGAAGCTCTGGGTTTATGTGGTCTGGTCCAAAGCTCTCAGAAGGTCACTGCCCTGAAGCAGGTGCAGGTTTCCATGTAGAGGCACGTTTACCTCACAGTCATATCGTGTCAGCTCCGGCAGACAGTACGAGTCAAATGATGGGCCCAGCAACTGACTAATCATGCCTGTAAAAAAATGTGTAAAAAATCTTGCTTGAGAAGATTTGCAATATGCACTACCATTCAAAAGTGTACAGACAGTAAGGTTTTTAAATACATGTTTTTTTTTAAAGAAATCAACATTTATTTGACTTTTAATTCATCAAAGAGTCTTGAAATGCATCACAGTTTCCACAAAAATATTAATAAATGTTTCCTGTGGACCAAATCAGCATACTAGAAAGGTTGGAGACCGACCTGCTTGTTTGTGTGGCGGCATCATGTGGTATTGTCTGTTACTGGGAGAGCTGAAAAACTCTGGGAAATGCTGTTTGAGATCCTCTGAGCTTGCTTTAAGAGATTGACTGCAGCCACGAGGAGCCATCAATCCACTTTGCATACATGGAAATTTATCTGTTAAAAGAGAACAAAGGAGTGTGTTCATTTAAGAATAGAAAAACTAGAAAACAAGTTGTTTAAGAGAGAGCTGATGTACCTGTTAGCACACTTGTGCTGAGAGATTTTCTGACGGAGAAGGCGCAGCTGTTGATGTTCATCGTCTTCATCCTTTTTTGCATTCCATTTGCAGACACGTGAGGAGCTACTGCCTGCTGAACACACCTTCATTTAATATTCTGTCTTTGCTAGCATTATGTGAACTTTACTCATTTCCATACACTGAGCTCTGAAAGATTACCTTTGGAATATCAGTGAAAGAGCATGATGAACTGAACTCTGATGGCCTTTTTCGTTTGAGGTTGTTGACGTTCAGACCCACACTCATACATTTCTGGATAGGGGTAAAGCTCTCAAAAAATCTGAAAACACAAAGAAAAAGGACAATGAATGAATACATTATAGTATATAACAGATCAAAAGTTTTGCGTCAGAATGTTTTTTTTTCATTTTGAAAGAAAGAAATAGTTTTAATTGTCAAGCAAGTATTGACATTTTCAAGTGTCTTTAATCAAATAAATGCAGCTTTGGGAAAAATAACGTACGTTTTAAAAACATTTTAGTTCATGTAAAGGACAGCAACGCAATGCTATTCTTCAAAACATTTTGACTGGGTTCCATAATTAGGCAGAAAGTACACATTTCCGTATAATATTTAAAATTCCTTACTTTAGTTCCTTACTTTGATTACAAAACACACTTGTAAGATAAGGGTGAACTCTACTCACCTTTGCTGTTGTAGCGCAGTGGTGAAATTGCATGCTTGTCCTGGATCTGCTGTGCTTCGGTCAGTCACGCATATAGTATCTGTCTGTTCATACTGTGAGGGTGGATCAGGGGGCCACTGGAGATTCTGTCTACCCTCCTTCGGGGAAAGTGTGATGTTTGGTGAGGTTTGGTAAGGCTGCATATGAGCCGCGTCTGGACATGTTTTAGTGCTGCTCTTGTTTTCAGGGGGGAATGGACCCAGGGGCTGGAAGAGGTCAGCTACACTGCTGAAGCTGTGCTGGAGAGCTGTGCTCTGGCCTGGACCAGAGTCAGGCACTGGTTCGTCCAGGCAGATGGGGTGCAGCTGGAAGTCCTCACCATCCATTGGGATGTATGGAGCAAGAGTCTCCAGGTCCAGATCGCTCAGGTCCAACTGCACACAGTTAGACAACCAAATATTTACTTAAAATAAACAACTGATGAGAAATTAATAATATTGAAGGACTTAAAAAAATTCTAGCAATATTTTTAGAAGAAGAAAAATGTAGAGACATTTTTATTTTCAAATAATGTCCAGGATTGCGATGAAAGAACTTAAAATTATCATTATAGACTACAATTAAAAATTGTCTCTGCTATTTTGAGAGCAAGATAAAGCAATAACTATTTTAATATATTCTAAAAAGTAATGTATTTCTGTTGTGGAAATGCTTGTTATGAAAATGATCCTTCAGAACCATCATTCTAATGAGTCTAAATCATTTTCTACATCAATTAAATTAATTGTAAGTATTGTACCACACTCACCCGGGAGTCTGTGGGATTTGTTGCTACAGATTCAGGAGCGAACAGCTTCTCTGTCAGCTCCACCTTCTGATCACACTCTCCACTTCCACAGTAATCTACTGGACTGCTGGGCTGCAGATGTATACTACACATTAAACCACTTCAGCACATCATAATTTGAAATAAATCATAATTGCATCACTATGTAAATAGGCCATACCAAGAGTCTTAAAAGTACAGCCCTGTTAAGAAAAAAACAGCATATGTCAGTTTTAAAGCATGACAGCTGGTTTAAGCTGGACCTCAGCTGGTTATAAGCTGGTTTAAGCAACTAGCTCCTGCTCATGGCCAAACAAGGACTAGGTTAAACCAGCTGGCATGCTTTAAAACAAATTTAACTATTGTATGCTTTTTTATGTCTTTTTTTTAGCAGAAAAGCCATAAATTACCAAGAAAACTTAGGGATTGTTTTTGATACATAAAATAAATAGATGGATATGGGACGTACTGTAGAACACCCGCTCAAGCATGGTGTGGAACAGGGTGTGCATTTGCCCGCAGGAGGCACCTGGGGTCTGGTGAAGGTGGACGGTATGCTTGGCAGTTTTCTTTCAGGACTGCCATCAGGTGGTGTGTCCACAACCCACGACGGTGCCACCACAGGAAGCTTGCTGGACTTGGAGAAGAAAGTTGGTTCCTCAAAATCTGGCCTATCTGCAAATGCACATGACAATAACAAGTCAACACAATAACTGAAATGTGATGCAGTCTCATAGAAATACTACATAAAGAGCCAACTAACAGTGGATAGACACAACTTAAACAACATAATGTACAAAAGTTTAATATTCACACTATTATTTGGTTCAAGTGAGAGTAAAAGAATAAATAAATAATATGTTAAAAACAACCTCAGCCATCACCAAAAGGAAATTATAGAAGTTGAAAGCATCACAAGGTGGTGATTTCCATCCCATGCAGTGGTTTTACTTGTGAAGACATGCGTTTTGATGGAAAGAGAAATTAGTATACCCTTAATAACTGTCATCAGAAGAAACACACAAACACTGCCGACTGCCATTGGTAAACTTTCAAAAGCACAGGTGATGTTGAAATATAAATTTTTTAATAACCTTTATTATTTAAAAAACTCCATTTTTAAAATACAAAACTGTTCAAGTCAGCGCTAAGCCATAAGATGCCCATGTGCTGTGAAGCAGATAGATTCAGCTTTCTTTTAAGTTGTCACATATTGCGTACCCTGCAGCTAAGCCAAGCTACAGTGCCACTGAGCAACAGTACAACAACATCTGCTGCAACATCGCAGCTTATGACCTGGGCAGTGTACGTGTGTGATTAATTGTGATCGTGAGGTAGAGTAAGGAGAGCCAAGGAAAGGAGCAAGAGTTCATGCATGCAGGATGGGAGTAGATTTGTAATCGGGGGTTGAGGATGTGAAGAGGGTGAAGCTATTGTGGGGGGAATGGTTGAAGTAGTGCCGGATGGCGCTCTGACCAAAGTCCAGGGCAATGATGGCGTCTCCTGGCATTGGAGCTAACTGAGCTAACTCCTCAGGCTCCTCCTTGAGCTTAGTGAAAAGAATGTCCTCAGCTTCAGAAATGGAGGAAGCTCCACCCTGGCTGAACAGTTCTCCCATGTTACACATGTGGTACGGCTTGAACGGAGACTCTGTCTGATCCAGAGAGAAGATGACCGACTGCTCCTCAACAGAACTGAAATATAACAACAGAATGAGAAGAATATCATAAAAACATTAACTGTGACAGGGATCTGTGAGTGTGCCATTCAACACTGTACCTCAGGACATAGTTGATGCAGATGATGCACTGTGGTTGGGAGTTGCGATTGTTGTAGATGACGGTCGCCTGGGTCTCCATCCAAACATAGCCCCCGTACTTGGCTAGCATTCTGTACTGGCCACTGACAACTTGACCCTTATTACAAACTGAAGAAGAAAACATATTGTTAAATGTAGCAAACTTAGCAAAAGCACTATTCATTTTGCCAAAAATGGGAAATAAACTTTAACTTTCCTTGTATGGCATTATTTGGGAGATGCTTTGTAGCATGTAAATGATGATATGAATGCAATGTTTAAATCAATGTAAATGGCTATGAATAAAATCCATACTGCGTATCATGTAAGTTTAGTCATTTATCAAATCAAAAGATCTTCCTATCATGTAATACTCCAGGTACTTATCACTGGAAGAGGTCAGTGAAGAAGACCAGAGCACTGATCTGGATTAAAGACATCAGAGGAACCAGATCAGAGGTGCTGCACACTTCAAAGGCTTGTTAGCCGCTAATGCACAAGCTAATCAGGCGGTCCATCCTGAACAAGCAAATCTGAGAGCTTTTGGGTTGTTACAGATGAAGTCAAAGGACATATAATGGGATTCAGGCCATCTACTCGGCCTCTATGCCACATGTGGCAACTGCAATCAAATCAGTTTCCTCTGAATGAACAAACAAAATCACATTCAAAAACAAAATTGGACAGGAGCCTTTGTATACAGTAGGATGATATCCTGGTTTAGGATGAAACTGGAAAATATCCATTACAGTATTTGCTACTCTCAGTGCACCTTTACAATAAAGTTATGTATGGAAATATAATTCATGTAAATTAATTAATAAGTAATCAGACACATTCTACTGCATAGCCAAGAAAGCTCATTTCTGTCACATAAGAATTATAAAATGCTAAGTTGAAATTATGACATAAAATTAAGAGGAATTAAACAGATGAAGCCATAATTATGAGAATGAATGAGTCAAAATTATGGCATCCTGTTATAATTGAGTTTAAAAAGTAAAAATGATGACACACATGATGACCTTTATGTCTTTTTATCCGTAATTTTGACTTGCCATTTCAAAGTTTTAACTTTTTCCCCGGTTAATATATAATACTGTCTTTTTATGTCATAATTATGCCTGTATGGTATTATTTAGACTTTTCCCCCTCATTATTATGGCTTACAATTTCAGAATTCTAATAATTTTGAGATAACTCACTTTTGGTAACTGTTTATGCTCAACAAAACTTTTACAAAAAATTTGTTTTACTGTGTTATTTTTAGATTTGTCACAATTGTGTCATATTATGATTTACAAAGCAATATTATTTCTTATGTGGCATAAATGATCTTCCATACATAAAAGAGACATGCAAAAAAGGTAAGAACTAATGTATTTGGTAGGTTTCCGTTCTTGGAAGGTCAATTTTAAAAGCAAATTAGTTGTAAACATTAAAAGCAGAGTCTACAGCATTTGTTAAGTAAATAAATAATGCAATGCAGCAACCATTGAGTTTATAAATATCCCTCAACAATTCCTGGAGCCCGGCGGGACATCTGTTTCCCTCAGTCATCAAGCTCATGGGAACGCCTCAGGTCTACAAGGTTTCGAGCTCAAGCAGTTTACCCATGGACAGAGATGAGAGGCACGGATCTCTTCCAGACCGTGAGTCATTTCAAGAGATTGATTTAAAGATAGGCAAATTAGCCAAAACGGCCAAGACCTTAACATACTCACACAATGAGCTACTGCGTTGTTTCTTGTGATTTGCACCAGCGCATGTAATGGAGGTACGGAGAACCAAACAAACAAAGCAAACTGATCATGCGGCTATCCTATGATTTTGTTCAGACAGGTATTTCCAATTCAAATCTGTTTAGTCTTTTCTAATCTAAACAGAAAAAACACACACAAATCACGTTTTCATAACCTCCTGGATTTGCGTTTGTTGGATGCAAACAGGTACTCACGATTTTGGTGGCTCTTTGTCATGCTTTCAGAATCCAAAGCATGGCAGAACTCATACACCGAACGGCCAAGAAGTTCCTCTGGCCTATACCCGATCAGAGTGCTTACTCTGAAACACAAAGACAGGTCAAGAATAAAATGAATGGAACAGTCAAAACAAAGCATGATTGAATTAAACCACATCATTAACCGAGATTCATGACTGTCGATTACATCTGGCGAAAACAATCAAACTTGTGCTTCTGGGAGCCAATGTAAACCCTCTGCTGAGCTTAGTGAGAACAAATGATTACAAGAGGGACCCTTGTTTATTGGAGCTATAAATCTCTCGAGCAAGACATTTGTACTTGTTCTTTCTGATCATTATCTTTAATGTCTGTTTTCCAACTTGCTGGATTAAAAGAGAGAACAGCCCTCATGTATCAACACATGTCCTTTTTTTGTTTGTTTTTGAAGCACTTTATCGAGTGCAATATTGAAGACAGATGTGGGCTTGTCTATTAATCACAGCGGAATTTGTTGCAGTGCACAATATCTTCACCAAATTTTATGCTGTTGAATATCCATGCAAACTCGTGCAATTGTTATTTTTCTCCTATTTGAACCTTCAGGTTTACCCTGAGATAGCCTCTCATTTCCTGTTCCAGTACGGTCTTTTAATGAATTCTGTGCGGCCAATAATGATTAAATATTAAATAGAAGCACGCAAATATCTGACCTCATCTGCCAACCCTCCTTACAACACATTCACTGTATTATATCCACAGTAACCTGCTTCTGCACTAGAGAACATATGGCAGATCCCAGGGGACATGGGTGACCAGGTAGTGAGAAGAGCTAGGAGACATAGTGCCAGTACTAACTCCCCTGGCTTGTTATACAAGACATGTAAGAGAAGCCAGTTGTGCGCTTTCAAGAAATCAAGCTAATCTAAAGAGAAAAGTTCATAAACAATCTCCTTTACACACTGATAAAAATACAGGCAGTAGCACAACAGGATTATGATAAGAGTTCCCAATAGTGACCTTTGAATTGCACATATTAACTCACAAATGCTGCTTACCTATGCTGACATAAGCACAAAATAAAACAATGGTAAACACTGTTCATTAACAAAAGATATAGTGATCTTACTTTAAATAAAAACAAATAAAAAAGAGTTTTAGAAAATATACAGCATGCATAACACCTTCTAGAAAAATCTTCTTTAAATATTTATGACTCATCATGAACGGCACTGATTATTGTCCAATCAAATGCCCTCTAGACTAAAAACGTCCCTCCCCCTTCAAACCACCTGAAATTGATTGACAACTATATATATGTGTGTGTATACAGTATACATGCATATATATACAGTGTATATATATATATATATATATGTATGTGGTGTATGTATATATTTCCATCATATAACAAAATACAAACCAAGTGGCTTTTATTTTAAATACAGCATAAGCAGTATCTTCATATTTTCATATCTAATTGAATAAATCTCATATATATTTTTGTAGCTTTTATGTCTAAATACTTTTTAGACTCCCTATTCATGCACACACACAAGCACATATACAATATGCACATATATTTCAAATAGTGAACCCTTTCTTGCCTCTCATCACAGTAGATAAACTTCATATCCATATTGTGTCTGCTCATAAACGTCTTGCTGTCGAGAGGTGTGTCGACATTTGAGGGATGTGGAATCGGCACACACAGCATAGTGACGCATGTGAGTGGAGGCTCCGAAAACCCACACAGGACATGAGGGGGGCGGCTGCTGCACACTTGGAGGTGCCCCGTGCAATGCAGCACCTGACAGACAGAGCGGCGACACCATATTTTACTTAGCACATGCACATATTCAATGATGTATGATATGCTCATGTGTTCTTACCTTCCAGCTGGCTGATTTGAGGTTGACTGTGCGACCTCTATTGGTGACTGTACATTTCATCCTCATGAAGAAATCTCTGCCTGGGCTCATGTCTCTCCCCCTTTTGCCATACACAGGTCCTGTCAATCAAACAACGATTAAAAATCATATATTTACTATAATTGACCATTGTGCGTGCAATAAAGCTTTTTTCTAGCACATTCAGAGGACTTTGGTCTGTAAGTGGGTTGTGGACGCAATGGGTGCGAAGTTCAACTGTTGAATCAGTCTGTTGAAACCTTAACTACAGTATATTGAGGTCTCTGTGCTATTGCATAGAGATTATCTCCGACTGACCAATGGAATGGCAAGAAAGTTACATCACTCGCTCAAAAGCTCTAAAAGGGTCAGGTGACCAGCTTGTGAAAGATACAGACAACGAAAGACAGATAAAACATTAGGAGAAGAAACATTCGCTGTGGGGAAAGGGCCCCTAACTCTCATTCTGAGTATGTGTCTGTGTGCAAGCACACACTGCTTACATGATAGCAACAGAAATAGTAACTTGGCCAGACTAAAGGCTAAGTTCACACCATGTTTGGTGTGAAAAAATTTTACTATTGAAATTTGAGTCTGCTGAATTCCTGACATTGCCTACAATGAATTCAAATGCTGAATGAATTCCTGATTAAGACCCTGGCTACAGTCCTGTACGCCTTTTAAAGCTGTGAATCTTATTGTATTGTTATTTCCTTTCTTGAAATGAAACTGTAATCACTTAATTACAATGATAATAAAAAAAAACTTTCATTTTAATTTTTAAAACAATTTTCCACATTAACGAGGTTACAGTTCGGTAAATTAAAAGTATGGTTATTATTTAATTTATTTTTATTTATGTTTTTTTACAGCGAATATAATTAATAGTATTATTACAAAAGGTTTTTTGTTATACATGAAACTTACATTTTTAATAACAACAATAATTCACTATTATTATTATTATTATCATTATTTAGCTATATTTTGAAATATAATAAATCCAAATTTGATTAAATATAATTTGGGCCAAATTGTGCAGCCCTACAAACAATCACACTAAACCTGGAGCTCTTTAACATATTTTTAAATTAAAAATAATTTAATTTAATAAAAAAAGACTTGTCCTCACAGGAACCACTACAAGAATGTACAAAAATGTAACATCCTGACTGTGATAAGTGCTTTCAGATAAGGAGATCTCCATGGCAAATTACATCCAGAGATAAAGAGGACTGGAAGATTCTTCTATATGGATTTTAAAGGCAACGGTGTATTCGAAATATCCATACAATTCAACTTTATCGATATACTTCTGAGAAAAATTACTCTGAGCTCATGCTTACCTGATTTGATGCTGAGATTCTCTCGAATTTCTTCATGATCGCAGGGGTGCGTGAAGTCAAAAATGCTGTGGCCTGTCAGTTCTACCTGATAACAGTTTGTAAGGAAAGTAAAGTTGAATGCTTAGCAACTATAAATGAAGTAACAGAAGGCTTTTATTTTTTCTCCCTGTAATTATTTTCAAGAATAAAGGAAATGAGGTGAGGCTCACCTGCGTAAGGCCCATAAATTTACTGACGTTTTCTGAAAGAAAAATCATGTCCCCATCCGATGTTACCACAGCAACAAAGCCTTCCAGAGACTTCAAATACAGACTGTCCATCTGGCTATCATCCTGTGACCGTGTTTGCTGGACTGTGCGGCCTGAGACAAAAGACAAGACAACTTAGAATAGTGCAGTGACTTTTTTTTTACAATTTTACACTGGCAAACCATCAAAACAAACTCAAGGGACAAAGGGACACATATCCTCTACAATTTAGCTAGAACTAAACAACTCAGACTCAGTTAAACAGACTTATTTGTCAAATCAAACTCACCAACGTGGAATAAAACAAGCTATTGAGCTGATCAGCAAAGAGAGGATGTTTGAGGTACACAATGCCACGAAAAGCATCAACAACTTGAGAAAATAATTAAAGCAAGGCTCCATGCTGTGAGGTTCATGTCTGCTTCCCTGCAGATAAGAGCCTCCTCCCCTGCTCATTCAGATCAGGCAATAAGGGCCCGAGCGCAGAGGAATTGACCAAGCTCAGACATCAGAACATTGTGCGTTTGGGTGTCAGCAGGTGGTCAATGTCTGCGCTCCCACCTCAAACCCCACAGCATTCGTCCCGGTGCTATTAATACTTCACTGTGATGTCTTACTCCTTTGGCTCTCAGCCAAACACAGGAACTCACAATTTTCTGTCATTCTCTGTCCATCTCTATTAGAATCGTTTAAGCATTTTCTGGTCACTAACAAGGTTCTCTGACAGACTGTTCAACCATTGCTCTTTCATGTCTCAGGAAGTTATGTTTCTACTATTAACTCTGGCTCAGAGTTTCTTTTAAAGGTCCTTAGGAAAAATAAAAATCCATATCCACCACTGTTCAAAAGATTGAAGTCTGTATCTTTCTATTTTAAAGAAATTATTAGTTTTATAGAATAAAGATAAACAAGTAAAAACAGTTATAATACAAATATTTCTATTTGAAAACAAAATGTGTCAGAGTTCACACAAAATATTAAGAAGCAGAACTGTTTTCAACATTGATAATAATCAAATTACAATCATTTACCACACACCTGCAGGTAACAGATAGGTGTATTGGAAATGTAAAAGTATAAAAAAAGAAACAAATGAAAATACTGCACACTACCAAAACTTGCAAAAGCTTGAAAAACAATAATTTCTTGCCATTGCACAATGATTTACATTAGATTAAAATGATAATAAAAACAACCACTTGAAAATGAGACTCCAGAAGCATGAGAGTTGAGTACAAGTCTCAGAGTTGTTAGAGATTTCAGTTGTGATTTTTTGTTGAGACCTCTTTGGTTCATCTGTTTTGGGCAATTTGATAATGAGGGTTCAAAGATTCATATCTTCAGAAGGCTGTTTGCTGGAAATTCAGGATATAAAATGATGCACCAGTGTTTAAATAAAGTCTCCTCTGAGGAAAGTTAAAAATGTCAGCCTGGTCAAACATTTGGTTCTGATGAGAATCAAAACCTTGCTAACACCTATCAGTAATATTATGATTCTATGACTATGCAGTTATAGTTCCCACACATCTCACTGAATGACATATCAGTTTTCTGGTTTTGTAATCTCGGGGCCTTTCAAAGGTCAAAGCATGACACCGAAACGCATACAAAACAACGAATATCACAGACAGGCCCGCATGGCGCCATCGGAGAGAGTGTTGTGGCTAAGAAAAGAGTGTGAGAAGAAATTGTAATTCACCGAAAACAATACAACTAGCAGCCCCTAATTACCCCACACCTCACCATCTCCCTATTTCCCTGTTTCTCCACGTCCATCGATCTTCCTCCACCCACATCCACACCCACACACATTTTCATCAGCAGATCCCATCTCTTCCCTTTTCATTGTTTGATGCTCTCTCTCTCTCTCTTTCAGAGGTATGCACACATACTGTACACATGTATGTGCGTCAGGAATGGAGTCTGGAAACAATGCGCAGTGCTCTTTGTCTGTCTTCCTGCATTTCTTATTGTATATTGAGGAGTACAGGACATCTCATGGACCTACCCAGCCCAACTTCACTGACACATAAACATGTTTACTTAGCTGTATAAATGAGGACACAACACAGACCTCTTCCATGTTTAGGTAAAGTGAACTGACCAACCTGAACCAACATTGCATTTAAGTATAAATCTTAAAATATTTGAAACCCCAAACGTTTGAACGGTATGTTTGTGTCAATATGTAAACCAGCTGCCATGGTGACAAGCCACTTCCTATAGTTTTACAGAATTATTATACTAAACACCTACTATATATGAAGCCAGGCAAAACTATAGAAAAAATAGTAGCAAAAAAAAGCCAATTCAATCAAAATGGCAATTCATTCCAGTATATAGTTTAGCCAGTATGAGCATGGTCATATGTGACAATATGAAACTATATGAAAATCTGGAATCTGAGGGTGAAAAAAAATCCAAATATTGAGAAATTCACCTTTAAAGTTGTCCAAATGAAGTTCTTAGCAATGCATATTGCTAATCAAAAATTAGGTTTTGATATGTTTACAACAGGAAATTTACAAAGTATCTTTATTGAACATGATCTTTACTTAATTCCTTAATGATTTCTGGCATAAAAGGAAAATCAAGAATTTTGAGGGTCATATATTTCATTAACTTTGCACCAAAAATTATTAATTTGATAAAAGCTGTAGGAATGTTTCACTAAGCATAAAATGGCAGAAAATCTAATCAATCAGAAACTTCACAAGCCTAATCAGTGTACTCAACACGTTCAACTTTTTTCACCAAACAAATCAAAGGAGTTTGACTCCTAGTTATAGAACATCCTTTAATTTAGATTCATACCTGAGTTGAAGAGTTTCTGTGTGCGCAGGAAGCTGATAGCTAGTCTCATGATGGAGGCTTTGTCCAGGTGGGAGCTGACACTGTGGGGTAACGGCAGCTGATGGGCCAGCTCATAGAACACTTCTGTCTCTTTACTGCGCCTGCAGCGTGCTGCGTCACGGGACTTTTCCTTGCGTCTTTCTGAAGGATGCCTTAAAAAAAGAAGAGCTTGATGAAAACAACACAATCTATGGACTGAGATTTAACTTTTAGATATTGTGTGCAGTTAATGTTTGGTATATACTCACATACAGTACTTATAAATTTTGGTACTTAATAGATTTTAATGTAAAAAGGAGAATAAAATAATACACTATAACTTCGGTTTATGATAACTTGTTGTCCGAGCAGACTTCTACTGGTCAATGTGGTAAATCCTTGAGTGAAATTTCACTAAACTTGTGAAACCCAATGTAAAATATTCTCCACTCTCATGTGTCACTACAGACTATGCATATTCCTGCTGAAATAAAATGACCCACATAATTACGCAGCTGAAAGGTAGTTTTTTTTAAACTAAAATTGCTTTCAGACCAAAATACAATTTGTTGTATTTTAAGTATTGTATTTTTGTCTATTTACTTATTTTAAAAAAAGTATTTTCAAAATATTTTGTTTTACGTTAAGCATAATGTTTGTGCAGAAGCACAAACCTTATTGCTGAGTCAAAGCAAAAGGAAAGCAAAACCACACCTGTGAGAATCTGTGCATCAAGTTTTAAATCTAGGTTTTATTCACTCTCAAAGAGGAAAAAAATGAGTCACCGGAGGATCAAAAACAGTTCAGTCTTAAATTCAACAATGGTTAATTAAATATCAGTCAATTAGTGCTGGCTCGCGTCAGGTCACGGGGCCAGGCTCATGCAGATGTCTGTCTTGAGCAGGTTAGTACATGTATACTCTGACAATCAAGGGAACGGTTACATAAATACAAATGTTGATCAAATCTAATGCAATTAAAAATTAGCCCATAAAGAATTTTATCGATAACTGTACAGCTTAAAGGAATAGCTCACCCCAAAAAAGAAAATATAAAACAGTTACATTTTCAAGAAATTAAACGAAACATGCGGCCAATTATCTACCCAGACAGAATATTTATCTCACCAGGCAGAAGATTTCAGTGGTTTGTGGTTTGCCAGTGTGTGAAAGAGCGTGTGGCAGAGAGAGGTGAACTCTCTATGGCCTTTGTTTGTGGTGTGCCACCCTCACAACAAACCAAGCCACACAGCGCTGTTTGTCGGCAAAACACCACAAGTTCTTTCTGATGCATCGCATATTATAACCCACTAATATAGATACCAACACACATGGCCTGCATGCAGCGCTTATTTCCAGTGTCTGTGGGAGGTTGATACTGAGACCAGGATTTAGCAGTTTAATTCCAGTAGCAGCATCCCAGTGTGGGTCCCCTATTCCCCAGCTCAGGTCATCCCGGCTCTGCATATTTGGCAACCACAACATGCCCCCTTTCTACCCCCCCAATACCCCTGTTTTCACAAAAAAATTGTCACTGTAATAGTAACTATGGATTCTTCTCACAAGGAAATGGCTGATGGTTATTACTCAGAGGTCAAACTCATGGGACTTATGCATGAATTTACTGTCTGCATCTCCTCGGGGCTAAATGAGGAATGAGAATTTCCATTTCAACTCAAACTTTCTGTCTCTAACCATGAACAAAACCACATTTAAATGAGAAGAGATCAAGTGCAGCTCTCAAAATATGAACACAATGGTTCAATGAACAGGAAAATATAATGCAGACTCATCTAGAGTTCATTACATTCATTTGTGGGGGAAAAAGAGTGATTGTCTTCCGTGACAACAGAATGATGACCTTCCAGATTTGAAGTGCTAATGCAATCAATTATACTATCTATTTACTGTTATAGATTATTTAACATACGATCAAATAAGAAATAATTTTATGTAATCTGGTGTTACAATCTCTAACAGCATTTGCCCTTTTACAAATACTCTACTGTCTTATCATTTCTTGGAAATGATCCAATTCTTAAATACATGCAAAGTGTCAATCACATGTCAAGGACATTTTAAAAAGTAGGACACTTTAATTTTCCTTTAGTATGACAAATAACAGGCAAAATTTTATATGAAGAAACTAACGCATTGAAAACAACGACAAAAAATGCTGCTGGCTGCAAAATTTGCATTACGAAACATTTAGTTGCATTTAGACGCTGCATATTGTTTCTTCATTCTCAAAGTCGTGCATGGAAAACCATAGACCCAACAAACAACATGATGAACAAATGTAGAAACAAATATTTAAGCAATATCAAACAAGCAGGGTCAATAAACAATACGGTAATACATTTCAGAGACATTTCTAAAACTACTTTTAGAACATCAGCAAAAATAGCCAAAACAGAAATAAATGCTGCACATTGGACAAAATAATTTTTAGAGTATCATTCTACACAGACTGGTATTTTAAACAGATCAGTTAAGCAAACAATTCAAAGACTCAATCATAAGGACAGTTGTTATAAGCTACTTGTGAATGAATCACTTGAGTGAATGATTCAGTGACAAAGGCCGATTAATTATCGACACCTACTAATAGTTCAATCTACCAGTTGAATAATCAGGGTGAAAATAGTAATCAGAATTATGCATATCTTGTTAGAATTTATTGATAATAACAAAAAATACACATTTGACCATTCCAGTGGTTTTGTTATGAACCTTAAAGAAAACTCTTCTCTCACAGTCAGCTGGAAACATTAACCATCACCCACTGCATGAGCTCCTAGCTTATTTTTTCAGTAACACAATCCAGATCTGCACTGCACAAACACCCCTTGGAAGTGAGCTGAGCGTAAGGTTTATCTCTCTTCAGAGATGTAATTTTTACAAACCCTTTGACCGCATTCTGGCTGGATTCAATCCTACAAATAACGGGGAGTTGTGTCCTCTGCCCTCTACTAGGCTACTGAGTTCTGTTCCCACACAGTCCAGCTGCTGACCTCAACCCCCAGCTATGCTACAAACGCTTGCGACATTAGCTGGCTAAACAACTTCTGAATTACAAATGCGCTACAGGGCAAGGTAGCCTAAAGATGGAGGCCTGCTGGCTGTTTTTGTCTTTTCTTTTGTGACCTTTTCATCTTTTGTGAAATTGCTGGAACAAGACTGACAGTTATGTAGCCACTCCCACCTGTAGTGTTCTTTACACTAAAAGTGTCAGTCAGGCTCTCAACAGGAGGATATTTCAGTGAGAGATCTCAAAGGAGATTCGCCTGAAACAGAGCTGACACAACTTCTAAAGTGTACATAAAACCCCAGCAAACACAATGGCGAGACTGCTGTACCTATCACCTAATGCCTCAGGCGTCATCACGCACAACCAAGGCAAAAGCTGTCAAAGGGAAGCGATCATGTGATTAGCAGGCCGATGTGAACCCATTCCTCCCTCTATCTCTCTCTGCATCTCCCCTCTCAACCAGATTAGGCCAGAGTTCACCAAGAGCCAAGAGCCAGACTGTACAGAGCACCCATTCACTACAGATAATCCTATTTTCCTTAACCTCAGAGAAATGGACAACCTTTAGTTTCCCAACTAACAACCCAGTGAAAGATTCAGTGTTAAGTGAATGTGATAACTAAACCTAGAGCTGTATTGCATACATTACATTGCTTCCGTGGATAGTCCATGAAACAGCACATTTAAATGATTAAATTACCGACTCGCAACCAATTACAAAAGACATCACAGTGTTAATGAAACACTTGCAGAACAAGTTAAACAAACCAGATAAGAGATAAGAATCAAATAAAGTGATGGAAGTAACCAGAGCAGGGAAACATAATGGCCTGTTCACGCATAAAAAAGAGGTGAACCCTGATCTGATAACCTCAGTTTCAATTGGAACATTACATCCCCGTTAACAAGCCACCGGGAACCACACAGAGGAACATTTAACCCCTCTTCAACACGCCTTAGGCAACAGAGAGGCAGTGTTGGCTTATTTTGCTACCAAATCAAAATGCTTTCAATTTCTGGCATAATCTGACTTATAAATGTATTTCACCAAAACACAAATGCTTATTATGATAACTGATAAATTAATCCATAAATTGGGTTGTCACCTACAGAATAAAGACATCTGAGCGGCCAGGGAAAAGATAATGACTGAGCTGGCACAATTTCGAGCTAGAATATCTGAAGAGAAAAAAAACTTTTAGATGCTATTTTAATTATGTGCAAAAATGCAATGTTCACCGAAAAAAAAAAAATCTATTGTTTGATTCTTAATGTATTTGGAGAAAAATATGATGTATTATGCCTATTAAATGTAATAATTTTACTCACAATAGAAAATATCACAATAGCGATCATAAATAATAGTAAAACTATGTGGCAAAAAAAGTGAGGTTAAATTGATGAAAACAAAATTTGTAGGTACAAACCTTTAGGTAAAACATTTTACAGTGATATTTGAATTCAACAGGTTATTTATTATCAGACTTCACTAAAGCATCTGAAAGTCTTGGGATCTCTAAAGGTTCAAATCTTTGAATAAAGACCTGTTGCTTTTTGTTTTGCCTTAGTATATATATCATGAATGCACATTGAAAACAGTACTTATTCTAATCCATTCGTTGCATAATGATCTGCAGCAAATGTGACATTTCTTGTAGCAACTGAACTTGACATTTAATAACGTTTCAAGTCATTTGAGTCCATTAACAAGAGCGAGCCAAAAATAGGGTCCGCGCACACCTCTCCAATATCAAAGTCTTAAAAAACTAAAATTGCGGGGTGAGATTATAGGGCGGGGGGTAATTATTATATAAACCGTGTGAGCTCAGATACAACATCAGTAAGTTCAGGAAACGTTTAATACGATTATGTGGCTCAGGTTAAAACAGTAGTTAACAACACCACAGTTAACTCCGCTCTGGTGCCCTTGTCAAATCTCACTTTAGAATCCCAAATTAAAATAAACAACCCAAGAAAATACATGATCCACGTAGTAATAAAAAGTTCCCTGCCTCTTACCTTTTTTTCTCTCTTTCGGCTGTCATGATGCGCTATGCTGAAGACAGCCTGGTCTTGCGTGTAATGAATTCACTTAACTTTTCCGGGGGGGGAAAAAAGAAAAGGTTCGGGTACTTTCTCAGAAATGCCTTTATTTAGTTATTTCTCCTCCGTAATGTCCACACTCATGACATTTCCAGTAATGACCAGAGCAGTTAGTGCAGTCTCAGAACACTGCCGAGGATCGCACTACCTCTCCGGACGCGGCTAAAGAGCTCATGAGCGCCGCTGCTGCTCTGAGCGTGTATCAGCTCTGTGCACTGATTGGTGCTCTTCACCTCGCGCCTGGCGCTTCCTCTTCACACATGCGTGCTCTGCACTTCTGTGCGCCTTTTGGCCTGTGAAAAAGTTCGGTTTCAGTGTTTCATATAAAACAAACATCACGTGAAGTGTCCAAGAAGGATCCAAAACTAATCCGGGGTGAAATTTAGTCCCTGAACCTGGACAAACAAACATAAAAATGACCACCGACTATGGAAAAATAACAGTAAAGACTCTTTTCCTGGAGTAGGGCCCAGTTGGAACAGATTTAACTTTAGTTCAACTCTATCTTGGACCCATTCCGATTTAATAATAGGTAAACATGTAATCAATCCCTTTATGACTTCAATAACCATGGAGTTGATGGAGATGGAAATCAGGGAATGACTGTAAAAGTACAGCTTTGCAATAATGCACACAACCGCTTGCTGGTTTCACCATGTTAGCAAGAACATCTCACAGGCGCAATCGTTTTTGGTGAGGAGTTTGCTGACCCCGAACCTTCAAAAAAGAGCATTATGTTATTTAGATGATTTGCGAGCCTTTTAAATAATAAATGTATTTCTGGGAATGTGTTTAAAAGTGTATCCAAACCCCTAGCTTCTATTTTACTTTTGCAATTTGATGTTCTGTTTCCTTAATATATGTGTGTGTGTGTGTGTGTGTGTGTGTGCACATACTCTTGCAACATATCATGAAAACACATAATGTTTCATACATCTCTGGGTTTAATAGGTTAAACAAAACATTCACATACTTTAGATGACAGTACATTTGGCACATAGTAAAATGCTTACGAGATAACGCTAGTGTATCCAGAAAAGAAATACCTCTGTGCACACGAAGCTTCACCATACAGAAACTAAAGTCCAATACCAGATGTATATAATACAGCACTATCATACATATGAAACATTTATGTATTTTAATACTGTATGCACAAATATTCAATATTCAGCCAGAGAAATCTTTGCACTTAATTTAAGAGGTAATTCTTAGTTTATTTACTCTGTTTTGACTTTGAAGATAGACCATGGATGAGTCCTATATATCAAGTTCATTCCTTTACAATTAAAAAGAAACAAAGGGAGCAAATAAAGCTTAACAAGACATTTGGCATGAAACAGTGAGGGTGACAGACAGGAAAGTGTCTGTGAGAAAAAAAGGCTTCAAAGACAATCAGCGACATTGACCTAGCTACCGTAATCAACCCACAGACACGTTTAAAAAAAGCAATGAAACAAAAAGAAACTTCAGACAGAAATAACCACTTTTCAGTCAGCAACCACTTTTAAAAGAACAGTATAACACATCTTATTCAAATCGCCATTGAATTGCTAAAGTGAAAGTCGTCACATTCCAGAAGGTTTTAATTAGTACGCCTGAAATGTACCCTTTTTTCCGTTTCGTTCACCACTCATTTAGAGTCCTTAACATTGCACAAGAAAATAATTCAACTGCAGGGGGTTCACAAAATTTTAAACAAGACTGACTAGTTTGAAAGCTATACGGAGCAGTGTAACTATCGTCTGAAATAAAGTAACACACAAAAACTGCAAAGGAAACAAGACTCATTGACACAAAAAGGGAAGCTTAGCTACATGTATATTGAATAAATTAAGAGCTCACACGTTTATCCACTACATTCCACAGCTTATGTACTTCAGCAAACTATGTACATGAGAACGGCAGAGAGAAGCTTGAAAGAGAGAGTGAGAAAGCCTTTGGTGAAGCCCTAACCTATGCAACACGAGCAAATCAGCACAGAGAGAAACCGAAACTGAAAAAAATAATGAAAATAATGAAAAGAACTAGGGGAAATGTGTTCAGGGTATTGCACATAGATATCAAAAACATGGTTTTCTTTCCATAAACTGATGCTACTCAATAACGACACAATTTGCAAGACCATGCAAACGACTGGCTACTCTAAGAAGCTTTCACAGGCTTTTGGAGCAAATACTATGTACATGTTACGTTCTGTACAAATCGACTGGGCAGCTATGGGTACTGGTCTCTCTGCCCACGACTATACCTTCATATGCATAGCGGCGGGACACGGCACGCACACACACACACACACACACACAGTCAAACTCAAATCGAAAGCCATTGTAAAACAACATAAAAACAACCATAGAGCTCCAGGAGGACAAGGGCCTCTTGCTCTCATTCATGCAAACACATGCTCACGGACACATACACATCATGCACACACCTACTCAGGCCGACACTTCGTAACACAACCCATATACAGCAGGTCTTCATTCCAAATGGACCTTCATAACACTGATGGAATATATATATGTATATATATATATATATATATATATATATACTACAAATGTCTTTGTATATTTTATAAAATTGCTCCCAAAATGTCACCTGAATACACAAAAAGGCATTTGACTGCACAGCACAACATTTGTCAATTGTCACGTATGCAGAGTAAATTCCTCCTCAAGGGCAAGACCTTTCCATCGAGGGATTGCGAAGTCCCGACCGGTGTCTGAAATTGTAGTACAATCATTGGTATCGTCAATTTTGGTTTAAGGTAGTGCGTTCCGACCCTTCCTTCCTTGGACTCTGGAGAACATTCGTTTTTCTGATTGGTTGTCAAACTTGTTGAGGCCTGTGATGAGATCCATATGCAGTACAGTTTTCTTTTTCTATTTTTGGAGATTTAGAGTAGAATAAATGAACAAAAACAGCAGTAAATGGGAATTGAACCACAGGGACTGGCCGTGCTGCTCTGGTCCGGTCTGAGCCCTGTCATAGAACATTTCTGGAGTGTGTTTTCATGTATTGCAATGCAATGTGGGTTTTTGAGTGTTTGTGGGTGTGTTTAACATATATTTGAGCTGACAGACACCAAGGTAGGCTTTAAGACAAAGCCTCCTCTCCGAAGTAGGAGAAGCCCTTGAATTCATCCTGGTTGATTTGTTTGATGATGGCATCGTCTACTGGCGTCAGCACGGGGTCCTCGCGAGTGAAGTCCTGGTCGAAGTTATTCACATCGCGCTTGGTTTTCTATAGCAAAACAGACACAGAGGTACATTATTTTATGAAGGCTCAACTCAGGTTTAGCTTTAAAAGGGTAGTTCACGCAAAAATGTCAGTTTTGTCATCATGTCGTACCAGACCTTTGTTCAATTTTTAAACACAAATGAGGACACTAATGAAACCTGAGATATTTTTTAGGTCTCTGAAAAAGTCCATTAACCCAAAGCATTGATGCTTCAAAAAGTTTGTGTAGAGATCAAACAAACCTCCTTGGTTCTCACGGAAGCTCATTTGTACTTGTTAGACATTCGAGAACAGACCTCACTGGTTCTTGCAAAAGCTCAATCACACTTTTATGACTCATAAGAAAAAAAACCTAATTGCTTCATGCAGAAGATGAATTTTACTCTGCGTTGGTAAGTAGTGTAACTATATCAATTATATCAAAATATAATTTTTAAATGGATGTGTGTGTGGTCCCCAAGAGAGGAAAAAAGAAAATAGTAAACTATGTTTATCTGAAAGTGTAAAGTAACAGAAGTTTATGAAAAATCCTCACAATTCACAGAAACATGATGTGTGTGTGTATGTGTATTTTTGTGACATATGAGAACACAAATTTGTTTAAGTTTCCTGTAACGGGTAACATTTTAAATTTTTTTTTTTTACATTATTCCATTACATGTAACTACAGTAGTTACTCCCCAATCAATAATATATTTTCAGGAGGCTTGGACTGAACCGATTGATTCATACGGATTTGCGCTTGGATATGGATGCTTTATGAACTTTTGAAGCATCAAGTTTTGGTGTAACAGACTTACAATGGAAGAACAAAAATCTCTAAGGATTAATAAAAAATAAATAAAAACAGGACAAAATCCTATGCGTTTAGAATTACATGAGTTCGAGTAAATGATTGAATTTTCATTTATTTTGATCAAAACTAACCCTTAAAAAATGCTGATAATACTAATAAAACAAAAGATTCAGATTTTTCCCCAGTGTTGTTCTAAGTAGACATTCAGTTAAAAGCCACAGGTGCGTATGTAAATGCAGATACTGTAGAGAGTGTGGTGAAGAAACACCAGCTCAAAGTTACTCGGAGGGCAAGAGAGCAAGTAGCGGTCGCGTTTTCTCTGAACCTTTCTGTGACCTTTCCATCTAAAGCACCCACTTGTGTACATATACACACACGCGCATACACACAACACATTCAGCCCTCCCCCCCATGGGAAAGCAGAAGTTGACAAGTGCCGTTGTGGCATCCGACTTTCAGTCTAGACCACAGACGCTAAAGACAGAGGAACATGAGAGATAAAGTTATTGTGCGCGTACTGTGTTGGAGCATTTTGCAACAGATATCTCTATGAATTGTGACACATTTCATGATTTCTATTTTATATTTATGCAGTTAGCAGATGCTTTTACCCAAAGCCACTTACATTGTATTCAATGTATTTACACTACATTTACACTAGTTTGTGTTTTGTTTGGGAATAGAACCTATAACCTTGGTGCTGCTAGTGCTATGCTCTACTGTTTGAGCATCAGAAAAGGGTTAATTCAATGTGTGTGATTGGTGTATGCTTACAATGCGAGGTTTAAAGGGGGGCTTGATCTTTCTCTGCTCCAGCAAGACCCAGTCGATCTCTCTGAAGAAAGGGTGGACTTTGATGGCTTCCTCTAGTCCCTGGGTCACCACACAGCCCAAACGCTTACTGGGGCTCTTTGTCATGAACTGAGGAAAGGGAATATGTTTCACATTACATAATTCATAAAGAAGAGGGTAAATATGAACCGCATTTAAAGGGTTACTCCACCCCAAAAAAAATCATCAAATTTATCCCCAAGTCGTACCAAACCTGTAAAAGCTTAATTCATCTTCGGAAAAGAATTTAAGATATTTTGGATGACTAGCCCACCTTTTTTTAGCCAATCATAGAACTGTAATGCTTAACAATAAGGTTAATTAGCTAATAATAATAATGCCTTAGGTATCAGAATTTACAGATAAATAATACTTTTACAGCATTTATTAATAAAGGCTATTGTAAATTTGTAAATATACACAAATACATTTTAATATTTAAAAAGTTAATGTAACAATATTAACATTACATTAAAGACAACGTATAATTAAAATGGGTCATATTTAACTACATTAAAATAATCATAATTAAAAAAAATCTAACTATATCAAGATCATGAAGTGTTTCTCAAAAAATGAGATCAGAAACACTCTTTTGCTGACATGTTTTTGGAGAGCAAGGTTTTGGAGAGAGGGTATGTGGATTGAATCAACAGATGGTTTAAATCATTCAGGTGGAAATCTGCAAAACTGATACAACCGCTTACAACAACATTTCAGGCAATCTGGATTTTTAGAGCACAAATATTAGAAAAATGTAAATGTATGTGTATGTGTGTAAAATATGCCACAAAATTAGTGTATTTGTAAGTCGGAGGTAAATATACCAGAAAAGGGGGATGAATGAGGAACAAAAGGGAGGAAAATGAACAGAGGAAGGTTGAAGAGAGGTCAGAGGAAAAGTGCAGCCAGGTGTATGACCATACAGTGGCGCTCACTATATCACTGTAGGAAGAGAAAATATTTCTCAACAGAAAGCGGAAAAAGAAATGATAAATGGGCCAGCCACAAACCACATGCACAGACAAACTAAAAGACTGCCGCTTACAGCTTTCAGAATGCTGACTGCTTCTTTACTGAGCCACACGGGATAAAGCACGTCATCGTGGAGGATGGACTCAAAAAGATCGTCCTCATTGTCGGCTTCAAACGGAGGCTGACCAGCCATCATTTCATACATGAGAACACCGAGAGCCCACCAATCCACCGATGGGCCGTACTCCAACTCCTGCAGGATCTGAATGTGACGGACACAAAAATGGGGCTCGAGATTCGGTTGCAGTTTAGACATTCTAAGTAACTTTGTAACTATATATCAACTGCATGTCAACTAATTCTTATTAATTTGCAACTGTATGTCTACTAACTCTCAGAGTAGGCTGTTACGATAGGTTTAAGGTTAGAAGAATAAGCTGACATATATTTGCAAAGTTTCTCTTAGTCAGTATGTTGTGGACCCATCAAAATAAAACGTTTGCAACTAATACTCTAATGACTGCTAGTTGACATGTAGTTGTAAAGTTCCAAAAATTATGCCAAATAAGTCAGCTGTAGGTTATGTACATTATAATTTACTAGACATACTTCAGGTGCAATGTAGTCAGGGGTCCCGCAGAAGGTGGTGGTCGTGACCCCGTTCAGAATGCCCTCTTTGCACATGCCAAAGTCAGCCAGTTTACAGTGGCCTTCAGCGTCCAAAAGAATGTTGTCCAGCTTCAGATCTCTGCAGTAACAAGAAAAAAAAAACAATTAGATCATATTTTACATTTTACTTGCTAAAAGTCTTCTTAAAATGTCCAGGCTTCAAATGGTTTTATTAAGGGGTCGGCATGCCTGTCAGACAGTAAGTTGACAACTGATCTACAGGACCTTGAGGGCCTGGCCCATTCTGCAAACCTTTACAACAGTAACACATGGTACCCTACCTCATTTATAACTCAAGCTGCTCCCTGTTCCATTCCAGAGATGGCTGCATGCAAGCCTAGGTGTTTGAAGTGCTCAGGGCTGAACATTTGTGTGTGTAAAAACAACAGCAGCCTCGGGTAAGCTGTTAAAACTCTTCACTTTCACAACACAAACACTGACATTCTGTGCTCTCATAAAGCTGTCAGTCATGTACTGGACAGCTTAATGTTTCTCAATCCCCAGATGCAGGCAGAAACAATATTAATATGAATAATTATATACTTATATATTTTTTTTAATATATTTTTTTAATGGTGAATTTCTACTGCTGATTTTAGTATCAATAAAACTGATTCTATTATATTATAGTTAATATATTATCTATTTTTAAATTTTTACACTTTCCATTTTCAGTTAAAAATTTAATCAACATTCAGTTATTTTGTCATTTTTATAAAAAAAACTATGCAATTCTTCTTTTTTTATACATTTTATTTCAGTTTTAAATTTGACTTGAGTATGCATATTAAGTAAAACAAAAAAAAAGAATGTTTAGAAAATGTTTTTTTTTTATTTTTTTTACACATTTTTACCAAAAAACAATAAAGCTTTTTAATAAAGATTCCCACTACCAAACGCAAAAACATTCATTTCAGAAGATGACAAAAGACCTCATTCAAGCAGAAAAAAATTAAATATAGTTATAATATATAGCATGATAAAAAAGCTGAATTTTCAGGAGCCATTACTCTAGTCTTCGGTAATCATTCTAATATGCTGATTTGATGCTCAAGAAACAATTCTTATTATTATCAGTGCTAAAACAACTGTTGTGCTGTTTTTGTCTTCAAAAGAGCAATATTCTACTTTTGTACAACTATAAATATATGTATTATCATATTTGAATCAATCTAATGCATCTTTGAACAAAATTTCTTTAAAAAAAGAAAACACGTATACTCTCCCTAGAAATAGTTACACTTAACACAGATTACACTTAAAATCTGCACGCAACAAGCCAGAAGACATAGAGATGAATTAATAGCTCTGCTGAGTTTTACTGATGCGATGTGGCTAAAGCTCAAACACCTCAGGACTTGTCCCAGCTCAGTTTGTTTTCTACAGAGGGGATGTTTGTGCTCCATGCGACAGAGTGAAAAAAAAAACAGTACACATACAGAGGGTGGAGATTTTGTAATGCCATTTTAAAGGTTAAACGATGAGACCCTAATGGGTGTCAGTCAGTGGTATCTGGCCAAGGGCGTTCAGATGTAAAAGGCTTTTTAAACATGTAGAAAACATGTATTGAATACTTAGTGAGGGTCACATGATAGTTTGTGATTTAGTGCAGTGATTTAGAGTCTGCATGGTTTCAGATGGTCACACAGTTTATTCCTTCATTACAGACTTGCAGTAACAAACACTGCAATGATAAATATATGTCAAGTGAGTTGGATATCTCATAACAAACTGGTATGTGCAGAACACCAGTATATTCCTTTGCATGTGCAGATTGTGTGTTACATGCACCTGGACAAACTGGCTGGAACCTGAACAGAGGCAGGAATGTTCAGAGGAGCTAATCTGATTGTCATGCCTGATAAATCCTGTTTTCTCAATGTGTCGGAGCAAAATAAAGTCAAGCACTAACAAAATAGAAAAAGACCCACTGCAAATATAATAAATTACAACTTAAACTGTGAATTATTTTAATGCATTATCCTCTTTAATAACCATTTATAATGCATAAAGACTTTTCTTTCTTTAATGAAAATGCATAGCTGTTGGATGCATTGAGCTGGTCAAAAGTGACGGTAAAGACTTGATTTATTACATAAAAAATGCTCTCAAATGCTGTTCTTTCTTTTATAGTAGAATCCTGAAATGCTTCTAAAAATACAAAGATTTCAACACTGATAATTGTAAGAAATGTTTCTTAAATACCAAATTAGTAGCCTATATTTGAATAATCGCTTGATACTGAAAACTAATTAATGACTACTGAAAATTCAAAATTTGGGATGCAACTCCTATTTGAAAATTTGCACAAAAAAAAACTGGTTTTGTGATCCAGGGTCATATATATGGCAGTAGAAAGCAGTTTTTTTATTGTAATAATATTTCACAATATTACTATTTTTACTGTGTTTGGTCAAATAATAAATCCAGCCGTGGTATGTATTAAACAAATTTTTCAAAGACATAAAAAATTCTTACTGACCCAAATGTAATGTATATGTCTCAGTATATTCACACCCTGTCATTTTAATAAGAACATGTGGTTGGATTGTACTGATAGGGGATGCTGCAATTTATCTGAAGTCATCTCCTCAGACTTATCGAAGTGCAGCTGGTTTTTCTGTGATCTGTGCCTTCCTCAAATTGCAGTTAATGAGCCATAGAGGAGCCTTGTATCAGTGTACTATTCACCTGAGAATAGAATCTGCTCTGGCTCTGGTTGTATAAGAATGTGTAGAGCCATTGATATCAAAGCCTCGCTAATGTACCGACACATTCAGACACAGCATGGCTTCTTTAGATGACTGAATGAAAATAATTGTACTGCCAATAAGGTTCTGTCATGCTCTGTCTTACAGATATCTTTAATGAGGTAGGTGAAGTAGGAAAGGTTAGAGAAGACACTGGGTGCCAGAGCATGTCAGCCCATAGGTACAAGAGCCTACAGTGACCTCTTGACGACCCTATGTATTTACATCTCTTTGTGTTATACTGAGGGATACAGAAGCTGGTGTGCATCTGTTTACACACTTCTGAGATATGGATTATTACTATCATAATAATAATGTAGCCTTGAGCTGTTGTATTTTATGATGCTATTCAATAGATTAAAGACTACATGCATCAAGGAAGCAAGCTAAAGTTCATTTCTCAATATGCTTTTTAATTTTCAGTAAATTTTTACCCTTAAAAAAATTCACCAAAACAATTAAATGTGGAAAAAAGTTTTATAAAAAACACTAGAAAGCATAACTGTTTTAAAAAAAGAATAATAATTCTCACAAACTCACTTGTTTATATATATATATATATATATATATATATATATAATGTTAATGTGTGTGTTTTGTGTGTCAACAGTTCGATAAAGCTGTACAAAGATAGCAACCCAGAGCTAAACAGGCTTGGCCTTTGATGGTTGATTGGCAAAAAAATGTCAACATTTCTTTGTTGGCATCATTCAAGCACAAATCTTTAAGTGAGGCACTGTTCCGACATGAGGGTGGGACAGCCCAGGTTTATGTAACTGTACTATTTTTGACAGTAACCATGGAATTTGTAAGAATTTTAGTGATATGCTCTTAACATGACAAAAGCCAGTAGAAATAGCTGACTGCAGCCCAGTTTCCTGCAATCTACAGCCAGGAGCTGTCCACTGTACAGTACAGTTTGAGTTAAAGTGGATTGTTTCAACAAATGCTTCAGTGTTTAGGTCTTTTCAGCAGACAGTACTGAACTGAACTCACAATAAATGTTACTCTCACTCTATATACGTAGATATTAATATATTTCTAAGTCGCAAAGAAGCAAAGACTCTCTGACCCCTTTTGAATTTGTCTTCCCCACTTCCTCTGAGCCCCACGGGACAACTGTACACACACGTACACATACTGTAATGCATGGTCTCCCATACACACATATACACACATAATTAGGCCCTATTGAAATGCCTTCCTGTGTTCCTTTTGTGTGCAGAGTGATTTTTCCATGGAGTCCCTCATCACTTTAACATGAGCCTTTGCCACTGATCAGCCCCAGTCAAAAAAAAACTATGAACAAGAAAAACTAAGAACAGAGAGAGAAAGTAAAGTGAGCTAAAGCTGAGAAACAAGATGGTTTACAGGTATAATCAGACAGCTAGTCTGTACAGAGAGCAAGCACTGACCTGCACATCAGACCAAAGATATACAATTTACCACTTGTTTGCTTTGGCTTTGGTTTTCTCATTAGAGACCCTGTAAACCATATATGTGTAAAACATATATGTGTGTGTGTGTCCTTAATGCAATGCAAATATGAATGCAATTAATGTTCAATAAATGTTGAATTACAGCACCTAATTAATTCCTTTTTCATATTTTCTGTGACCTGATTTGTATAACATGATCTTGACATACTTTGAGTAATCTAGTACACTTTACAAACAGAAATCTGATATACTAGAAGTGTACATTTTGAACATGTACATATGAGAAGTGTACAATATATATTTTTAGTATTTCCTGCCTAATTTATACTTCTCACGAAAGAAGGAGAAAAGGTGGAGAGGGTTTGGTATTGCTGGAGGCTTCTCATTCATCAGAAAGGTGCTGTAATCCACTAATACATTCTACCTCCACTTACATTCCTCAGCTCTTCCCTGAGGCCAGATCTATCATGCAAAACCATTTATACCTAATAAATTACAAAATACAAACAAGGAAACATTAGATCATTGTGTCTTTAACTCATGCAATGAACTATTAATAGAGTTATTCTTTTATCATTAACATTGGTGTTCCTGCAACCATTAATCAGATTTATCTTCAAATGACTACTATTAACAAAATTCAACCACTGCAGAAAGAGCTTAGCACTGACAGCTCACTTGCATTAATGAACTGAAAACCCCTCTTTTGGACTACAATGAATCAATATATGACATTGAAATGGCAAGCACTTTTGACACGATAGCTGGGAAGATAATGCTGGTTGTCTAAAATAAAGAGGGTCGTGTGAAGTTTGACCTCTTGTTTCTTTGCAGGTCTCAGCTGAAATGCACTACAGTATCTACCAAGCTTTGGATAAGGAATAGTGCTTTTGTGCTTTTCTCAGGGCATGTGACCCATTGCAGCCTATGTATTCAGCTTTCAGCATATCTTTTTGCTTGTAAGTCTGATTGTGTGATAAACTGACGGAAACACAGCGAGATACAAGTTTGTACCTGGGAAGGAATAAATGTGTTTGGGAGTGATCACACAGTTTGGGATTGACAACCGTTTTAATCAACAGGTGTGACACACAAACTGTTTTGTGCATCCAATTCGCTTTCAGAACTGAAGCGAGTGTGAACACACCATACTGAACAGTTAAACTGTATTTTACTGATGAATGAATGTAGTGTGCATGTGTGTCAAAGGATTAGTCCTTTGAGATGCTTCGCAATTGTTTCATCTTATCGTCTTCTGAAAAAAAAAAAAAAAAGCCTGTATCAGAAGCTCAGAGCTGCAGCGAGCACACAGTGTACACTGTACCTTCAGTTGTGCTTGGGGAGCAGGAAACCTGCTCTGGCCTAAATAAGGACTTTACTTCACCAAGAGAGGTAAGCTGATACTAAACGCTACACTAACAATGCTGTGATTTTTTGCTAACTCTCACGGGTCAAGTAGGATTAGCATCTGCCTCAGAGCTGGAACAAAAACAAGCATTTTAAGTGTTTGAGTGCCAGTTAGCATGATGCCTGGGTAGGACTGGCATCATCTGTCGGAGCTGAAGTCACACTGCAATCTCATGGCATGACTAGTGCTTGTATTTATTTAAAGTGTGCAATTTATATGTCACCTAAAAATGTAACATGAAATCAAATTCTCTTAATTTTGTCAATATTTTGGACAATGCCACCATGAATATAAATATATATTACAAAAGCAAAAACAGTCAGTTGTGATTTAATGACTGACTGTCTTTTAGAGTGAAGAGTCCATTTTTAAAAATATTGTAGGTTGTTCATATCCTTCCAGTATAATGCAGAGACAACCATATATAGGCAATAATAATAGTAATATTATAATATTAAGAATTTTTTTTTTGTATTATGAATGCAAAATTGTGGTGTTAAGGTGACTTTTAGAGTGAAGTGGCTTGTTTAAAATAGGCATTAATATACCAGCTTAATACGCAGAGAAAGCCATATGAAATACTATTAATAATAATAATAATGTATGCATTAAATAAATATATGCATTTATTTTAATATATGGGACACTGGAACCTAAAAAAGGACAATTTTTCTAAATTGAGAATCATACATTATCTGAAAGTTAAGCTTTCCATAGATTGGAAGATTCCAGGTTTGTTAGGACAGGAAAATATTTGGCCAAGATACAATTATTTGAAAATCTGGAATATGAGGGTGCAAAAAAATATAAATATTGAGAAAATCGCCTTTAATAATGCTCTCCAAATGAAGTTCTTAGCTATGCATATTACTAATCAAAAATTAAGGTTTGATATATTTATGACATGATATATTTTGGAGCTTGATCTTTACTTAATATCCTAATGATTTTTGCATAAAAATAAAAGAGAAATTGATCATTTTGACCCATACAATGTATTGTTAGCTATTGCTACAAATATACCTGTGCTACTTATAAGTGGTTTTGTGCTCCAGGGTCACATATGTATTTGTTTATTTTAAATCAAATGTCAGTAATAATAACCACTTTTCCCATTTCAATTAATTTCTTATCCTATATTATTTGTCCCATTGAAAATGTATTTCATAAAAAGAATCCCTCATAATTCATAAAAATGACACATTATGAAAAAAAATGGGCTGTGACAGCATTGTCTGTTGGTTTTTACTGTGAGTGTATACCTGTAGATGACGCCGTGTTGATGCAGGAACATCAGCGCAGATGTGACCTCAGCTGCGTAGAAACGGGAACGAGCTTCGTCAAACTTTCGTGAGCGCTGGATCTGAAACATCAGATCTCCTCCATTCACATACTCCATAACAAAGAACAACCGATCCTAGAGAAACAGAAAGAATAAAAAAGAAGACAAAAAGACAGAGTTGATTTTCACAGAACGGACCCCCGCCCAGGAATAGCGTGATTTAAAATCCTCTTTAGTTTCACTCTCAATCCTCTTGTAACTTCATGTTACATTTGTCCAGATAACAGAACTACACATGCCAACACACAAATCTTTCTGACTCACACTATAGAAAACATTTCTTTTAACTAATGAGGAAATAAGAAAGGAAAGTTAAGGATGTTTATGCTCCTACTTGAATTAGGAAAAGGGCATATCAATATAAAAACTGTATAAACATCCTATCATACTCCATTGTTCTCTTTATCCACTTCATTTATGATCAGGAAGTGGAGATCTTTTATAGAGGCCTTACGATAAAACAGTCCCCAATTCAAGAAAAGAAATTAAAAAGAAAGTCAGTAAAGCTACACAAAACCCTGCAGAGTTGAACATTTACCTGTCTATAAACAGTACGTAGTACTTTAGTTTTTAAAAATATTTCTAGATGAATTGTTATATATCAGGCAATGCATTATCCGATATCTATTACAATTTCCAGTTCCTGCAGCATCAAAGAATCCTATATCAAGAATGGTCCACCTTTTTCTTTGACCACGGTCATTTTTACATCAGATGTACTGCTGATTCATGGGTCCAAAAGGTTCCAGTCTGGTCACACTCATCTTCCCACACACAAGAAAGTTTGTGCACACAGCAAAGGTCACAGGATTATAAGGAAACAAAAATGTAATACACAGTCTTTTTTTAAGGAGTAGATCACCAAAAATGTGAATTTACCGAAACTTATACTCACCTTCAGGCCATCCAAGATAAGGATGTGTTTTTGATTTTCATTACATGATCACCAGTGCATTCTCTGTAGTGAATGGGTGCCGTCAGAATGAGAGTACAAACACATGATGGAAACACATAATCCACACGACTCCAGTTCATTAATTAAAGCCATGTTTGTAAACAAATTCATAATTAGGATGCTTTCCAATTCATACTGTTGCTTCCAAATAAAATATGATTCATCTTGCTGTCTTCAGTGAAAATGTAATCTTTAGGAGAATCAGAAGAGAAATACACACAGATAATGCACCAATTAATTTTGGCCAGAGGTGATGGTTTCCATTTAAAACACTTGGTGGATTTGTTTCTTGGAAACATGCAGCTTGTCATTTCACAATGCCTTAATTGATGGACTGGAGTCATGTGAATTACCTGGGACTGTCATTCTGACAGCATCCATTCACTGCAGAGAATCCAATGGTGAGCGAGTGTTGCAATGCTAAATTTCTCAAAATATTTCAAATGAATAACAATAATAATAATAAAAAGAAAGAATATATATATATATATATATATATATATATATATATATACACATGTTATAAACAAAACTCAAAGTCAACAAAATTTTAAATTACATGAGCATGAGCAAAATTTTAATTTAAGGTGATGTACATTATAACAAATTATACATCTAATTCCAGGAATGGGATGATAAATGATCTCTTTTAATCTCTTATCTGACTATGGAGTCAAAACATTTTGATCTTTCATTCACAGCACAGGACAGAAGTAATGTGTGCCAGTGTAAAAGACATCAGCACGATGTTAGTTTGCAGTCAGTGGTTGGCAGGATGTTGGTATGTGGTTGCTAATGCATTCAGAGAGGATTCTGGGGTTGTTGAGGGCTACTAGATGGTTTCTAAATGGGTCAAGTTCAAAGCGTCCACATTCAAGTGTCATATCCACGATCTGGATAAAATCCTTTATTCTTTGTTTGCTAATGAGATTTCTCATTAACCTTTTAAAGATCTTTTACATTTAAACGCAAGTTTTTTTTAGAATTTGATCAAAACCCAAAGCATGAAAGGTCTTTCTTATATTTTGCCAGTATTTCGGTACTTAAGCACTATGCTGAGAAATAATCATGAATAAACATGAATAGTACTAAATCAATCAGGATATAGGTATAATTAGGTAGACATTAAATAAATCTTAATTGTGAAGTGTTGTTGGTCTTTGATGCAGCATACATAATGAAGTGCTGCCAGAAATATTGCAGTAGAATAATCCACTTTCCCTGACTGACAAAAATTGTTTTAAGCCATGATTTCTGATGAACAAAGTTCTGTTATGTAAGTATACAAAAGCCCACTTCTGTGTATTTTCTGTGTTCTTTATTCAGAGAGGAGGAATTTAAACAGGATGCTTAAATAGTTAGTGTAAATGTGCCAAGAAATCTGAAGGAGGCCCACCCAATCCAATATGAACAAACATTTCCTGCCCCTAATTAGAAATGAACAAATAGTTTCTTCCGTTTGGGTTGGACCACAAGACAGCAGCTCTGATTGGAAGATAGTGGACACAGCACTGCCCCGTTTGGGTTAGTCAAAACTACCACTGATTTTGTTAGCTTACAAGACGTCTTTCTGATATCTTCGTGTCATGAATTCAGAAAAGAACAGTGTATCGTTACATCTGGAACGGTAGTGTGTGTGTGTACTATGCAGTTTTCTGTCATGCTAAAACAGACGAGTGGTGTAAGGAAACGTCTGTTTAGTCTCATCCATGCTTATATAACATGTTATGAAAGACATTTTCAATGGCTTATTTTCTAAAGACTGCAGGTGAAGGACGCTTCTGACAAACCGGTGCCGAAAACACAGCTGTGCAACATACAGCACAAGCATGATAAGACCTGTAATCTGCATTAGCGAAAGCCTATAGATGTACACATTCACAACTCACCAATTTCAGTAAATCCGTGTGGGATTAAAGCTGTACTGTGAGTTCTGCAGTACTACTTACTGTGGCATTAGTGTTAGGTAAGCAAGTAAGCTAAATCATTATTACTCTAGCATTTTATTCAGCAGAAATGCATTAAATTATGACAATAATTACTTATTTTACATAATATTAAAACAAAATGCTGTTCTTATTTAAGACAGCATTTTAATGCCATGCAAAAAAAAGTTCAAATATTATAACAGCAGTTTTTAATCACGAAATACAAAGGTTTTTCCTCTTTATTTAGAGTTTTAGAGTAAAAAAAAAACAGCATAGCCTAATTTAATTAAATGAATATTTTATATATTACAAAACATCTTTTGAATTGTATATATATATATATATATACACTGTATATATATACACATATACACATACATACAGTGGGTACGGAAAGTAAAGTAAATTTTTCACTCTTTGTTATATTGCAGCCATTTGCTAAAATCCTTTACGTTTTAAATGCAGATTTATTAAAAAAGAAATCACACTGAATTATCACATGGTCCTAAGTATTCAGACCCTTTGCTCGGTATTTAGTAGAAGCACCCTTTTGATCAAATACAGCCATGAGTCTTTTTGGGAAAGATGCAACAAGTTTTTCAAACCTGGATTTGGGGATCCTCTCCAGTTCTGTCAGGTTGGATGGTAAATGTTGGCGCACAGCCATTTTTAGGTCTCTCCAGAGATGCTCAATTGCCTTTAAAGGTGGCCATACATGGTGCGAATTCGGACAGTTGGAAGACTGCATGGCAACGCACACGTCACGAGTGACTTTGTTTAAGGACGCAGTGGTGCACAGCATTCATTCATGAAGTTCCGCACCAAGAACACGCACTCTTCACATTCAAATTTTATTTGTCACATACACAATCATACAGAGTACAATATGCAGTGAAATGATTGATCTGATCCTTTTTTATGTGGCAGCAATGGCTTGCGAAAAAACAAGAAAGAAAAGAAAATGAAGAGCGTGGCAAAGAGTTTGGCAGAAGGGCAGAGAATTAAATTAATATTGACAGTTCCTTTTTTATGGATTATTACTATTTATTATATTATTTTAAATGCTGCTCGATAAATCATACAGCACTCGCTGTTCTTGCCAGAGTTCATCGAGTTTGTCCTCTTTCTCGACAGAACAAATTCTCTGTGGCGCTGCCATGTTCATCTTTCTTCTTCTGTGGTTTTCCTTCATTATTTCAGCTCTGTGCTTAGGGTCATTGTCTTGTTGCAAGGTAAACCTTCGGTGCAGTCTGAGGTCCTGAGCACTCTGGAGAAGGTTTTCATACAGGTTTTCATATCCTTGTACTTAGCCGCATTCATCTTTCCTTCAGTTGTAACCAGTCGTCCTGTCCCTGCAGCTGAAAAACACCCCCACAGCATGATGCTTCACTGTTGGGACTGTATTGGACAGGTGATGAGCAGTGCCTGGTTTTCTCCACACATACTGCTTAGAATTGGCCAAAATGTTCTCAAATCTTATTCTCATCAGACCAGAGAATCTTATTTGTCACCGTCTTGGAGTCCTTCAGGTGTTTTTTTAACAAACTCCATGCAGGCTTTCATGTGTCTTGCACTGAGGAGATGCTTCCATCGGGCCACTCTGCCATAAAGCCCCGACTGTTGGAGGGCTGCAGTGAAGGTTGACTTTCAACAACTTTCTCCCATCTCCCGACTGCATCTCTGGAGCTCATCCACTGTGTCTTTGGGTTCTTGTTTACCTCTCTCACCAAGGCTCTTCTCCCCCGATAGCTCAGTTTGGCCGGACGGCCAGCTCTAGGCCCCAAATGTCTTCCATTTAAGCATTATAGAGCCAATGTGCTCTTAGGAACCTTAAGTGCAGCAAATTTTTTTTGTAACCTTGGCCAGATCTGTGACTTACCACAATTCTGTCTCTGAGCTCTTCAGACAGTTCCTTTGACCTCATTATTTTCATTTGCTCTGACATGAATTGTGAGCTGTAAGGTCTTATATAGACAGGCGTGTGGCTTTCCTAATCAAGTCCAATCAGTATAATCAAACACAGCTGGACCTAAATGAAGGTGTAGAATCATCTCAGGGATGATCAGAAGAAATGGACAACACCTGAGTTAAATATATGAGTGTCACAGCAAAGGGTCTGAATATTTAGGACCATGTTATATTTCCGTTTTTCTTTTTAATGAATCTGCAAAAATGTCAACAATTCTCTGTTTTTCTGTATGGGGTCCTGTGTGTACATAAATGAGGAAAAAATGAACGTAAGTGATTTTAGCTAATGGGTGCAATATAACAAAGAGTGGAAAATGTAAGGGGCTCTTTCCGTACCCACTGTATATACTGTATAAATCTAGACCTTCAAAACAAGGGAGTGTCCTGCAGCTTTTCATGTCTGAAAAGGTTTTATAAAAAAATGTAATTAGTTGCACATTTTACAAAAAATAAAGAAATCTAATATATTCAGAGCCAACGGACTGATGTAAAAACAAGTGAAAATGGAGAGCAATGCGAATAAAAAAAAAATTGGATTGAGAAAGAGTAAAATATGGATGATGAAAGAAGAAAAGATGTTGTCGTGCTTAGAAGAAATTTGAGCTTATAGCTTTGGCTGCACTGCAACATTGTTCAGAGTTTTGAGAGTTAATTTAACTCATCAATCTACTGGAATAAGAGAAGAAAAGAGAATGAGAAACAAGCAAGACATGGAGAGAGGGGGGTGGAAGATAGAAAATGAGGCTCCTTTGAGTTTACTCCACATAAACTGTACAGGCAGAGGGCAGAAACTTCACATATAAGACAGTAACACAAATCAGGAAAAGAGAGTGATCTAAAAGTCCATGTCTTCTCATTTCACTCTCATGAAGACAAATTATATTAAAGAAAGGAAGAATCCAAGAGATCTCAAGGAAAATGAATGTGATGCAATCTAGATTTCTTGCCTTTGTTCTTCTCAGTAATTATTTACAACTGCATTGAAAAGTAAAACATTAGGGCACACGTTCACTGAACTCACATGAGTGTAGATGGCTTCACAGTAGCAGACGGAAGCACACAAGGGCTTCTGGGTTGCTACAGTACTAAAAATGTGAGCAGTGAGCTGTGATAATGACCTCATCTGTCGCTGTTCTCAGCTGGGAGCAAAGAACACACTCTTGTCACACTAGCACACTGACCAAAACTGAGACAAACCACAAGTCAGGACTGAGCCGTCTCCGTAAGCACACAAATCATTCTTCTTAATTGCCTAGTCGTGCATTATTATTATTAGTTTTAATTTTAATAAATTTGATTATTGCCTTTTCTTTGTTCATTTTAAGTCAGCTCTACCACAATTTTTAAACAATAAAAGAGCTAATATAATATACTAGAACAGAATAGATTAAAATATAATAGAACAGAATAGAGTAGAATATTTACTAATAATCAAAAGGATAGTTATTGTTAGTTTTTAATATAAAATAACAATAAAATATGATAAAAGTCATTACTCAATGTTTTGACAAGCAGGCTATAATTATAGATATATTTTACCTTAAGTTTTAATAAGTCATTACTCAGTTTTGTTAATGTTAGTTTGTTTTTTATTAGATCTTTAGTATTTCATATAACACAATAATATAGCAATAATTATTATTAATGATATAACATATCAATATATATATAGCAGATAATGACAGAGCTTTGCTTTAACTGTTGCTCATCTGCAGCCCAGTGAATTGCTCCAGCATGAGCTAACCCTCTGCCCCTCCTTCTTTCTGCCTCTCTTTTTTTCCCAGGCAATCATTCAGATTTCACATGTTCCATAATCCTCCTTCCTCATGGTCCTTCTTTTATGACCCCTTCTTTCGGCTATTTTCTATCTGCAGGAGCATGCATGCCCACAGTCCCAACAGGCCTCATCAGGAACAGTTGTGTAATGTTATTTACATTTCTGCAGCGTAATTACAGTTGATAAGAATATGGCTGTGATCCCAAAGCTGATTAAAACCAGAGGCAGCAGTTCAAAAAGAGTACACAACTCCTCTTTCCCCCCAAATCACATCTTCCTTCTTCTTCCTGCCCCTTTCCCGCACTACTACTTCCTTCAACCCTTCGTTTTTGCATCTCTTGAATTGTACTCTTTTAGTGTGTGTGTGTGTGTGTGTGTGTGTGTTCTTAGATGCGGGCAAATGAGAATGTGACGGGAGATACAGAGGGGGCGGTAAAAAAAAGGAAATGAGGACACTAGATATCACTGTGAGTGTAACTGGGGCATGGGAGGGGAAGCTGAACAAGAGACAGAAAGAAGTGAAAGTGCAAAATAGAGAAGGACAGGGAAAAGAGACAGAAGATGAGAGTGATAAAAGCGTGGGTGAAAAGGATGTCAGAGTCTTTAATGAGTACAATTCATTTACAGAACGAGTACCACTTTAACTCGGCTTCCCTATCTGTAAATACAGTGCAGAAATTTGGGCACCTCTCTGGTGTTTAAAACGAAATTCAAAAAAATGTTAACTTACTGGACATATTTCAGCCATTTTTAACTCACACATTGGTGTCATTTTTTTTTTAAACTCAGAAATAAAAACAACCCCTAATTTTAAACCACTTTAAACTGGTAAAGGTTTCATAACCTCATCTAACCTCTCTCTCTCTTTTTATACAGTTTCAAACAACTTAGACTGTCACCTAAACCACATTGCGATACATGAGCTAAAAACACATTAGAAATCAGAAAGAGACCGCCCTGCCACCTCCTGGACAACCTCTGTTATTAGCAGCGAAATACTAATACATTTATAATGTGTTGCTCTGCCATCTGCTGGATTATGAGAAAACACTGCGATTTTTTCATGGTGCGCATGATGGTGTCGATTTGTGGACATTAGTTAATGCATTAGGTGCTATGGACCTCAAATTAAAAAAAAAAATCATTAGAATACACAAAATTAGAATTTTTTTGTTGTTGTTGAAAGAACTGAATAGGCTACTTTTATTTAGCCAGGACACAAGTTTAGACTGTGACAAAATTTTTCTATTTCGAAGTAAATGCTGTTCTTTTGAACTTTCTATTAAGAATCGTGACAAAAATGTATGGTTTTATTTTATTTTCATTTCATGGTTCACACATAATATTAAAAACATATTTAAAATGTAATATTTCATATAATTGAGAAATATAAAATAAGCACCCCATGTAGGACTATGTGACAATGAAGAATGAATTATTGACTCCTGAAAATGAACCATCATAAAAAAGGATTCTCGGTTTTATATTTAAACAGTTATTTAAATCTAAACATATTTAGAAATATTACATTAGCATTAGCATATTAGCATTAGCATACCACCCGCCCACTTGCTGGTCTTTTTGGCTGCGTTTACACTGCAAGTCTTAATGCACAGATCCGATCTCTCGACCATATCTGATTTTTGGCCCGCCTGTTGACACGACTGGTATCTGATATCTGTGTTTACATTAATTCCCACCCAAAACGATTGTCAGTGATGACTTTACTGTGCACACGCTAGACCCTCGGGTTCTAAATGGCCGTGTTTTTAAAACTATTATTTTTTATTTCCCAGCATGGACAACACATGTCATGGATGTTTTGCAGGTTAAAATCTGACTGAACAGGTATAAAGACCGAAAAAAAAATGGTAGTTTTCATTCATCTAATTTCTGTCACGTTTATTTTATTAATTTTCATAGTTTCATTATCTACAGTTCGCCGTTTAGTTCTTTAGAAAAGCAACTCCCAACTTTTGGCTATAGTTCAAACCACAATATTAACTATGATAGGGAAACTTTAACTTTTAAATGGTAGTGTCTATTGCAATCAACACTACCCTTACTGATATACTGATATAGTTGGTTAGTTTATTCACATGCAATTGTTGTATGGCTTCAGAAGACATAGAATAAGGCGTACATGTTGTTTGGATTATGAATTATTTCATAGAGCTACTGTACAGTGAATCAATGTATAAAGATCTATTTTAGAACTTAAATGATAAATTCATTCACTTATATAGTATGGCCAACAGTAGTGTGGAGAATCTGTCTAAAATCTCTAAAATCTAGAAAGAAAATAATACTGCATAGAATGACATGAAAAAGACAGTAGATCTGAATGTGTTTAATCTTGAGTATATATTAGCGAGTTTTACCTTTGTCTGGAAGCAACAGAATAGCTGGGTTAGATAGGGATGTTTTCTAGCCAGGGCTAGAATGCGTTTCTCTGTCAAAGTGCAGTCCACATCATCATCTTGAAGGATGACGTCTTTCTTCAGTACTTTCACAGCGTAAACTTCATCTGTGCCTTTCAGCTCTGCCAGCATCACCTACCACACAGAAACGGCAAGGTCAAGATGTTGATTCGTAAACCAAATCTGAAAAGTACTGGTTTGTGAAAAATACCTTGCCAAAGCTGCCTTTGCCCAGCACTTTGATGAATGAAAAGTCGGTGAGACTCATTCTCTTCGTCTGGACAGTCTTCACATCTCCATTCTCCCGGCCCTCGGTCGCTGTGCTTTGAACACCGCTGCTTGCGGAGGAGGAGGAAGACTTGTGCTCCTGACCGAATGAAAGGGCCTTGCGAATGCTCTCCAGTTCTGCAAGCTCTGCTACAAATAAACAAACACTAACATTAGCCTTAAAGGAATAATGCTTTCAAAAACGATAATTCTGCTATTATTTACTCACACTCTAAGCCTGTATAAATTCCTTACTAAGGATAAATTAAATTAAATATTAAAATGAAATTAAATGATTAAGATGGTCCATGCTGTTTCTCGCACAAAAGTAAATAGAGAAATGTATTATTATGTTTAGGAATTTACTGACTGATCTTAAAACATGTCTTAAGATGCACACCAGTGATGCTTTTTTTTTCTATTTATTAAAATGTCCTAATAGAACTATGGCCTAATACTGACTTAGGCTAAGCCCTGTTTATGCAACTGGGGCCTAAGTGTGCAAATATATAATAAATATACAGTAATGAAAGAATGAGACTGCAGCGAGTGTGTAATTTTGTACCTTGGTCACAAGGTGAAGTTGGAGCTGATTTGCATCGGTCCAATTCCTCTGATGTGGGGGCTTCTGTTGTGGGTTGCTGAGGGTCCTGCCCTGCAGTCAACTAAAGAGAGAACATTTTTTAATATCATAACTAATGTTTTTAATATTTTAATGCCTTTCTCATCTAATCCTTTAACATCATTGTCACTGACCTAATTTTACTGCATCATTATTTAAAGTAATCATACTTAACTTTTTCCTCCTGCTTATAATGGGCCCTATTATAATGTGCTTTTCTCATGTTACTGTATATGAAGAACAGTATTTCATAACTCATTTTCCTGTGTGCTGTAAATTATTGCATCAACCCACGGTCCAAACTGGCTTCCCCACATTCCTCAGATATTTAGACCTCTCACCTTTTTCCTGCGCTGGGTGCTGTTAGAGATCTTATCTGGCGTCACCCCGAGATCAGAAAGCACTTTAGCGATTTTTCTGGCGTCTACACCACAGCTAGGAGCTACATTACTTTCACAGCGCCGATGGACATTCATTTTACAGGCTGAAGACAGGCGAGAAGACAGAAATGAATACATGGTAATAGAAACAGATACTTGAACAAAATGATTCTTCACAACACTTACCTTTGCACTGCAGGCCTTGCCGCATCAGTCCCCAAAGTAAGGAGCCGCAGTGGTCGCAGAAGGTGGGGACTTTGTAATTATGAATGCTGAACATGTGTGGAATGTTTACACTGAAGCGCTGGGAGCCAACCTGTAAAAACAAAACATCAATCATGCCACCATACTCACAATTCAACTCTGATGAGGAAATACTGCAGAGGTTTGAGTAGCTTTAGAGGCAGAGGCTCAGTGTTGTTAACTAAAACTGTGAAACATCTGGATTACATTATTTGTATATTAGTTCAAGCTGAAATTAAACATATTAGATGGAAAAACTAAAACTGAAAAATTAAAGGTAAATTTTAAAAAAAGTTGTTTGGCTGATTTAACTGAAATAAAAAGTAAATGTACTAAAACTGCAATTTAAAAAAAGAAAGGTATTAAAATTAAATAAATATGATGAATATAATAACATACTGAAATAATAATATACAATAATAATACTATTATTTATATAAAAGTAATATTAAAATGGCAGTATACACTGTCCAGTACACTACCTACAATTAAAAAAAAAAAATTAATTAAAAAATTGTATGTGTCTCATTACACATCATGCATTTAACATTTTTAAAAGTCCTCATAACCTTCCTACCGTACATTTATAAAATGTTGTCACATTATCTCATTATGTCATATTATGTGTGGTGTCCTGCTATATCTCAGGAAGAAATCAACTACATTTTAACAAAACTTTAAGTATAAATGACAAGAAAGAAAAAAGAATGTTGAAGAATGCAGCTGATATCATTTGTCACACTGCACGAGATAACTGTGTGCATCGTATTCTGAGAAACCGTGCTCCTCACATTATTTTCTGTTGTGAAAATTGTGAACATACTGGCAAATGTACTACAGCATCATAATGTGTAGTATACATACAGTGCCTCAGAAAGTAATACAAGTATGCAAACCCAAACATTGCTGAAGAGATTAAGAATGTAGAACTGACCTCTGCAGGAGTGTCTTCCTGTTTCTTCAAGCCAGCACATTTTGTTATAATGAGTTCATGGCATCTCTTATGGACCACGCAGGTACACACTGAGAGATTTGAGGGAACAGGCAAAAAGTTAACATTGTATGATAATTACAAAAAAACATATATATTGTCAAATGAGGATTATAACTGATTGTCTTTTCATTGTACATAAGGGAAAAATCTTACTCACCCTGACACTGGTACCCCTGTTTCCCCAATACACCCCTGCAGAACCACAGTGAAATAAATGAGTTAGAAACCTGTTTCTGTACTGACCAGCAGAGGGCGAGTTGTGTTACAACACAGACACTGACAGCATCTATAGCTGATTGTGTCAAAGGCAACAAACTGCATTGTGTGGAGGCACACAGATGCACTATTCAGCAGGTATGCAAATAGTTAGAGCTAACAGTTATTACTCTACAGGGAGGAACCGTTTGCAGAGATAAAAATAAACATCTGTCTAATTTATGAATGCATCCCTTTAGGCCCCTCACACAAGCACAAAGAACAGCCGATCTAATTTGCTAATGTTAATATTCATTACAAAAACTCTTTTGTTGGAACCAAGAGGAGCACCTGTGATTAGCATCAGGTGTCATCACACATCCACTTGGAAAATTACATAAACAAAAGCTTTTATATCTGTGAAAGGGATCTTATATCTGTATGGACGTAGCTGTTGTGAATGAGATAAAGGTGAGGGCCGCTGAGGATCCTACCAGATGAAATCTCTGCAGTGGGAGCAGTAGGTGGGCTGTCGCAGGTAGGTGGCCATGAACTTGTGACCGTTGACCTGATGGACGCGCCTCCGGACTGCTCCCTGACGTTTACGAGGACGCATACGCTCACGGAACACTCTCTCCTCATTTTCATTGGTTGATGCAGCTGCAGAGTAAAATGTAAAAAATACGATATTTCAATGTTAATATATAAAATATTGAATTTGTGTTTTTTTTTATATATATATATATATATATAATTTGTGTCCATGCATGTATTTATTTTTTAACTGAATATTAGTTTGTATGTCACCTATTGATAAAAAAAAGTATACGATACTATTTGAAAGTTAATAAGTATCAGTACATTTATTATATATAGCAATGCATTAATAACACTTGTCAGTAAATGTATGCATATATATATATATATATATATATACATACATACACACACACACACACACACATATATATATATATATATATATATGTATATATAGCAAGACCAGTGGCGCATTCTCAAGAATGTCTGTGTATATATATATATATATATATATATATATCACCAAAAGGATTATTAGGAACACCTGTTAAATTTCTCATTAATGCAATTATCTAATCAACCAATCACATGGCAGTTGTTTCAATGCATTTAGGGGTGTGGTCCTGGTCAAGACAATCTCCTAAACTCCAAACTGAATGTCAGAATGGGAAAGAAAGGTGATTTAAGCAATTTTGAGCGTGGCATGGTTGTTGGTGCCAGGCAGGCTGGTCTGAGTATTTCACAATCTGCTCGGGTATTTTCACGCACAACCATTTCTAGGGTTTACAAAGAATGGTGTGAAAAGGGAAAAACATCCAGTATGCGGATGTCCTGTGGGCGAAAATGCCTTGTTGATGCTAGAGGTCAGAGGAGAACGGGCCGACTGATTCAAGCTGATAGATGACCAACTTTGACTGAAATAACCACTCGTTACAACCGAGTTATGCAGCAAAGCATTTGTGAAGCCACGACACGCACAGGCGGATGGGCTACAACAGCAGAAGACCCCACCGGGTACCACTCATCTCCACTACAAATAGGACAAAGATGCTACAATTTGCACAAGCTCACCAAAATTGGATAGTTGAAGACTGGAAAAATGTTGCCTGGTCTGATGAATCTTGATTTCTGTTGAGACATTCAAATGGTAGAGTCAGAATTTGGCGTAAACAGAATGAGAACATGGATCCATCATGCCTTGTTACCACTGTGCAGGCTGGTGGTGGTGGTGTAATGGTGTGGGGGATGTTTTCTTGGCACACTTTAGGCCCCTTAGTGCCAATTGGGCAACGTTTAAATGCCACGGGCTACCTGAGCATTGTTTCTGACCATGTCCATCCCTTTATGACCACCATGTAACCATCCTCTGATGGCTACTTCCAGTAGTAATGCACCATGTCACAAAGCCCGAATCATTTCAAATGGGTTTCCTGAACATGACAATGAGTTCACTGTACTAAAATGGCCCCCACTGTCACCAGATCTCAACCCAATAGAGCATCTTTGGGATGTGGTGGAACGGGAGCTTCATGCCCTGGATGTGCCTCCCACAAATCTCCATCAACTACAAGATGCTATCCTATCAATATGGGCCAACATTTCTAAAGAATGCTTTCAGCACCTTGTTGAATCAATGCCATGTAGAATTAAGGCCGTTTTGAAGGTGAAAGGGGGTCAAACACCGTATTAGTATGGTGTTCCTAATAATCCTTTAGGTGAGTATATATACACACACACACAACAGTAATTCTTGAGAATGTGTCACTGGTGTTGATATATAAATGAAGCACCTAATCTGAATATGAGAAAGATTACTGAAGGATCATGTGACACTGAAAACTGGAGAAATGATAACTAATTAAAAAAGAGATCTGATATTTAAGATTGTAATAAAGTTTTACAATATTACTATTTTTTATTTTAAAAATGCAGCCTCAGTAGGCATAATAACCTTATTTGAAATATGCTATATTAAAAATCATACTCACCAGCAATGCACATTTTTCAGTAAAACTAAATTGCATTCAAATTTAATTAGAATGCTTTCATCTTGACATAGTAATTTCAGCTCAACCAATAGTGTGAGTTTGGGGCAAGGCTAACCTGTTAATCCAACCAATACCAGACAAGTGGCAAGTTTGAGGAAACCTGTTTGAAAACAATCATTCTTTTTGTACTTCTCCTCTTGTACAGTATTAACCAAAAATAAAAGCCAAAACACATCCACACACTCTGGTACAGTAAAACCTCATGATCTAATGTCAACCCAGCCAGCAGAGAAAGTGAACAAACACATCAATGATTCTCAAGCAACTCTTCCCCTCACTTTCCTTCTTTGAGGGCTGCAGTAATTGCGTATGCTGTGTGTTGATCATGAGAGAAACTGGTGGCCGAGGACCACCTGACCTACCATGTGACCCACCGCCACGGCTCCATGCATTCCAGCAGTCAGGTGATGCCTTTCGGGGGGACAACGCTCCTTCATCACACAAACAACTGTGAAATTGCATTTACATCACTATGCGTGTTGTGGCATTGCTCTTAATGTCCGTCAATGAGAGAGAGAGGGAGAGGATTCCTAAGATGAGAGTCGAGAGTCTAACAACTTTCTCCCTCTTGTTTTGTTCCAATAAACTTGCCATCCAACTCCTCCTACACTTCTTGTCTTTCAGCACAGCAGCGTATGTGTGGGCTTCATTATTTTAATGCTGTCTGTAAGGGGAGCTGCTGCAGAGGTGTGATTACAGATAAGAATCCCCATAGGGCGGCATGCAGCCCCCATAGAGCAACTAGGCTCTGTACAATTACCACTGCGATGTTCCTGGGGGACGTTCGTTGAGCGTGTGTGTGTATATATGCGTTCTGTCTCATATCAGGGTGCTTCTGGGGCAAGTTATGTGTCTGTTGTCTGATATCAGAGCGTCCTGTCTTCTGGAGCGGGCAGCTGCTCAGGAGAACAGCATGGCAGCTAAAAGGGCCATTAGTGGGATAGATGTGCTTACATAATACATTATCCATCTGCTCAAAAAGCAGGGCTTAACCAGAACACACCTATACCTCCAAGCACAACACAGTTCACCTTAGAGTACCATATACATTGACAGAGGAAGACATGATACCAGAGGAGTTCATACTTCATACACTTTATAGATCTAGTCAGAGTATTTGCCATATTTAATCTGACATGAACGTTAGGGAGGGAGGAAATCGATAGCTTTGTTTTAAAATCAAGTGTGCTGCCCAACCAGACAGCATTTTAAAGCATTGTATGCCTAACATAAAGTCAGTAAAGTGAGGTTAAGACATCAGGGCATAGTATCTTTTACAGAGAACGCAAAGCTACACTGTAAAAAATGGCTGTGATTTAAAAAAAATTCTAAATGCTACGGGAATAACTTTTAAATGGTTAATGGTAAATTCCTGTAATATTTACAGGGGAAAACGTAAACGTACACTCCCAGAATTCTCTGCATTGCGTTTCAAGTTTTGTTTGAATCTGATGTTTTTTCTTTGAAAAAACATCTTCTTAGTTTTAGTTTTTTAGTTCTTCTTAGTTTTTTCTTATCAGTTATGTTTATAAGGTTTGTGTGTCACACATAATGTTGTTAAATGAGCATTTATTGCATATTTCAGTTTAATGACGGTGTTTAGTGTTTGTGTGACACTGAGCTCCTTCTTTATATGTTCATATTTAAAAGCTGCTTGTGAAGGGCTTTGGTTCATCATGTGACTTTCTCATCGTCACCTGCATTTGGTGCTTTTCAGTGTATTTCAAAGCTACAAACAGATTTCAGTGCTTTAATAGCTTGGTATAACAACATTGTATCAGTTAATGGAATTGTGGTATTTAACTGTAAATTTAACTTAAAACCGTAAAACCTAAAACCGTGTTTTTTATGGCCACATTCCGGCAAACACGGCCAGTTTTTTACCGTAAATTTTACAAATTTCTTTTTTCAATGTGGAGTAGACAGCGCCAAGCTAGAAATAGTAACAGATTTTACAATTTTTTTATATTTTCTTATTTTCTAGTTGAACCTTTTAACCAAAATGTATTTATTATTACAGTTTTGGTTATACTTAAAGGGTTAGTTCACCCCAAAATGTCAATTAGGCTGTGTTTTACTTACCTTTGAAGCATCCTAGTTGTATGTGACTTTCTTCTATCAGACGAATGAAAATTGTCCTGTTACATTTGTCGTTGCAGTGGGAGGATGTTCCCCTTTAACAGTCCAAAACATTTTAAATAAAGTGCACACAAACATCCCTTACACAGCTAAGAGGGGTGAATTAAGGCTTCCTGTAGCGAATCCATGTGTTTCAGTGAGATAAGTATCTCTGGAAAATGTAGGAGCAGGAAAGAATGTTTCTTTACCTCAGCAAATGAAGACCAGTCTCCTTTCACTTATATAAAAATCCTCAGAAATTTTTCTTTACAAATCCTTTGTGCTTCTAATTTGTGTTCTCTCTCCGTGCTCGTCACTAATCACGCATTGCAATGCATCTTACGTCAACCGCCGGGACTGTTTCTACATATGACAAAAATTATAGAAAAGTGTTTAATATGCTTGAAATATGGATATATGAATTTGCTACAGGGGGCCTTTATTCAGCTCCTGGAGTCGTGAGAGGCATTTTATGTATTATGTTTGTGCATGCTTTATTTAATGTCTTCTGAACTGTAAACAGTAAACAACCATTTGGTCCTGGCTTGGAGGGGTCAGGACAGTTTTTAATATAACTCAGATTGGAATCATTTGAAAGAAGAAAATCATATACACTTGGCATGCTTTAAAGGTAAGTAAAACGCACCTTAACTTTCATTTTTGGGTGAACTAACCCTTTAAAACGTCATGCTGTTAGCTTATCAATAAGCTTTGCCTGTGTGTCTTTGTGGATCATACATGATCTTTTCAAGAATTTCCAGTATGAAAAATGTGAGTTTTGAAAATTACAAAAAACATTTACATACAGTAAGAGAATTTTGAAGGCAATATGACACATTGAAGCCTCTTTGTTTGCTTGTGTCAAAGTAATGTTGTCCACTCTGAGCTCTGTATGGAGATTCTTGGATCTTGTTTGTGTTTCGGTTTGTTATTAAGCCAGGCACAAACACACACATTGTTATCTATATAATGTTGTTGGCAGATAAGGATGGTTTCAATGGTTGAGACTGATATCTAGAGATAAGGTTCAGAGAGGTGCAAGTGGTTAATGACATACTATTTATTGCTAACAAATGGATATGGCTACATATATGTCACCATAGAATTAATATAATTTTAAGGCTCTGTGACATGTTTTCTACGCTCACAAAAAGTATTCTCGTATCTTCATTATATTACAGTCGAACCACTGATGTCTCATGACTATTGTAACAATGTTCTTACTACCTTTCTGAGTGTGGAAGTTGCATTGCTATCTTTGGGGGGTCAGAAATCTCAGATTTGATCTAAAATATCTTGAATAATGTTTTCTGAAAACAAACAAAGGTGTTAGGGGTATGGAACGACATGAGCGTGAGACAATTAATGACAGAATTTTATTCTTTTTGGGTTGAACAACTAAAATAACTAAATATAAAGCAGAAATAAAAATCAATTGAAGTAATAAAAAATGTTTGGAGCAAGTGAGATTGCTTAAAATTTAAACTAGGATTAAAATAAAACTGAAAATGTAAATGAAAATTAGTGCTGTGAAATGGTTAATCGTGATTAATCCCATCCAAAATAAATGTTTTTGTTTATATAATATATGTGTATGTACGCTGTATATTTTTTATGTATATATAATTCCATACAGTCACACACACATGTATATATTTAAGAAAAATATAGTCATATATAAAATCGATTATAAATATAAATATGTACACGTAAATACATTTAATATATAATATAATAATTTCAAAATACTGTACATGTGGGTATTTCTTTATACAAGATAAAACACACATTATGTACACAAAAATTATTTTATTTTGGATGTGATTAATCATAACTAATCATAAATGCTGACTGTCAGTTTAAATGCAAATAAATACTATTATATGTTACATTATAAATATAAAGAAAGAAAGGAGTACAGTACACATACTCACACCTTTACAATCATTATCTATCTCATTCAAGTCTGATGACATGCAGCAGGTGAGAATGCATGAACACGTTCCCTAGTGACTGTGTCCATGGTGATCAGGGACGATTGCATGTGTGCTTCACCAAACCACGGTTACTCCCTTCTATACGCACACACTCATCCTTCTACACCTCTCACGGTTGCTCTTTTTTGTTTGTGTATATTTCGTCCACTATTCTCCTGATTGGCTTATAGAAGGCTGAGCTGATGAGAGTTTGAACCGAACGGCTGAGTTCGCCCACGGTCAGACAGCCAAGAGGAGCTCGGGGCAGCCTCCTCCCACGCCAATGCCACTTCAGCCCCAGACACGCCACCCACAAGCACTCTCCAATCCAGCCAGAGCACAGCATGGGACCAATTAAAATGGCATCAATCAGAAAAAGAGAGGGATAGAAAGAGAGATTGCAAATCTGCTTACAACTCAATGACAGTCGGTTCCATAACTTCAGATTGATCAGTGAGTGACAGATGAGCCACACAACCTTCAACTTCATCATCCCAGGTAAAGTTTAAAGAGTTTAGAGATAGAGAATTAGTTCAGGTTGATAGCACCCTGCAGGTACATGCTGGTACAATCTAGTCTAGCTGGTGGACCACCGTAGCCTATTAAATTGGGTCTCTCTGTTGAAACCAAGAAATATTTTCAGCAAAATGCAACATATGCTGGTAGGGCATTCAACAGGACTTAAATCATACACTGTTAAAAATAAATAAATAAATAAATAAATTAATTAATTAATTAAAAAAAAAAAGTCTAATCTAACTGATTACTTAGGTAAGAATATATTATATTATTTATTGTACTTCAAAATGCCATGTATTCCTCTGAGTGAAAATAGTTTCTATGCAAATGTTTTATTCATTTTTTTCTTTGCCATTCAGAGTTATTACAATTTAATCATTGTGAAATCTAATTTACATTAAACACATTTACGTAGCCTACATACGTAATTAATCGGCACAAATTGCAAAAGCTATAATCTGTTATGAAATCATCTGGACTCAGATTAAGTGAAGAGAAAGCACTGTTTGTGCTTGTGCATGTAACCTTACATAAAGTGTGAGCCGTTTGCTCCAATCCTTTATGTTGCTGCATAAAAATATATGCATTAAAAATAAATTATGGTTATAAATAGGTTAAGTGTATTTTCAATTATTTCTCTTTAGTTCAGTCCACAACGGACAGCAAGAAATAGGCTCAATGCTGCAAATGTACGTGCAGCTACTTTCTTGCCATGGTCAAAGAGTAATAAATACACTTTTAGAAGTGCTTAGAAATTCAAAGTGACCAATAACTGCAACACACACAAACAGCACATTATTAATTTAAATAAGCTGTACAGTAAAAACTGCAGTCCTCAGTACATCAAGAGTTTTAGGTCAGTACGTTTTTGGGGGGTACGGTGGGAGATTAATATTTTTACATTAAATTGATCTGAAGTGGAAGTAAAGACATTTATAATGTTATACAAAAGTTTCATTTACATAAATTCATTTAAAACTTTTTGTTAAACAAAGAATTATATTTTAAAATATATTATTATTAGTGCTGGGCAAATAAATAACCAAAATAAAAGTTTTAATATATGTGTATATTTTTTATGTATATATGAACACACATGAATGTATATATTTATGAATAAATTGTTATTTGTTGATATATTAAAGGAATGGTTTACCATAAAATTATAGCCAGCAGGTGACTGTAATGCATCTTTTGAAGCTGTACAGTACGCCAAGCGCCATTAAAATACAAAGAAGAAGGAGGAATTCGATGCTCAGTCAGTTATTTATGATATAATTTAGAATTTTTTTTGTTACCAAAACCCCTTCAGAGAACCCCCCGCAGGCGTATAGGTTAGCTTTACATCGCAGTACTTGCAGATATATCTGGTTTATGGAGCTTCGAAATAATGGGCCCTATCCATCCGCAAAAACTCTGACTTGTATTCATCTAAAAAAAAAAAAAAATCCTATACTGTACACCTGGGATGGCTTAGGGGTGAGTAAAATATGGGGTAGTGTTATTTTCATTTTTTGGTGCACTATTCCTTTAAATCTATTCAAATATAAAATAAATTATTTGAATATAAACATATGTAAATACATGTAAATATGTTTAAATTATATACTGTATGTGTGTGTGTCACTATATATACACATAATAAATATACACAGTTCACAAACATAGATTACGTAAACAAAAAACATAATTTTGGATGTGATTAATTGCGGTTAATTATTGCCCAGCACTAATTAATATATAAACAAATATAAGAATAATATATATATATTTCTCAAAAGTATAAAGCAGCACAACTGTTTTACATTCTGATCATGATAAGGAAAAAAATCTCCCCAAATAAGTTCCAAAGCAGCATATTAGCATACTGCTGAATAAATGACATTTTAAAGTATACTAAAAAAAGAACAAAAATTAATTGTAATAACTATATATTAAAATAATAAATATTTTTGTTGATTATGAATTAATTTTACCAACCCCAAACTTTTGAACACTTACTTTCAAAGAAAGAAAGAAAGAAAGATTCCTTCAGTCATGTAGTTGAGTCACAAGAATGTTGTCAAGCAGTCATGTCTCGGCCAAGCTTAGCAGTTGATATCACAGTTTTATTATGAAGCCACAGTAGCGTAGTGATCTGAGATGTTATCTAACTAGCCATCTGTCACATGACTCTCTATCTCTCTTGCTTTCTAAATTAAAAAACAAGTGCAGATTATTTTTCTGAGGGTCCTTAATCGCATGAAGGGAAATACGTTAACATCAAACTAAAAGGTAAGATAAATCTTTTAAAGCCTTAACACCAATATTAAGGGTACAGATGTTATCACTCATAATACTTGCATATTATATTGCAAAATGCATGTAGCCTACGTAAGAATCGGTGTGTTTTCATCATTCCGAATTCAAATGCTCAAGATGTGATACTAACGAATCGGAATTCTCTTCATGGCGGCAACGTCATTGTTCAGATTTTGACCTTGTCCACTCTTTCACCCTTTTCTCCATCTCTCTTTCTTTCTCTCCTGCTCTCAGACCTCTCACCCACTCTATCCATCTATAAGTGTGAGCGAACACAAGCTCGTTTCCATGGGAACTCCTGCAATCTAAACCATCTCAGTGCCTGGGCCGACCCGCTGAACAAACACACGCAACGACCGCAGAACATCCCCTTGCTCAATGTACAGATTTGGATTTTAGGAAAGAGGGAGGAGCAGGGAAGCTGACAAGAGACAGAGAAAACCTGGAGGAAAATGGAATAGACAGAGAAAATTTAGCGCACTGTGGCTTCAAATACAGAAACTCGTTAAGGAAAAGAGAGGGAGAGAAAATATAAAATCTGAAAATAGCCGATACCACCTCTCCTAGCAGCCCTGCATACATTTGCATGATAAGCAGCAAAATGCTGACACTCGCTGAGAGGTGAACACGTAAACCCTGGGAGAAAGTTCAAGAGTAGGATGAACAGGAAGTGGATGGATATGGCCAATCGGAAAGAAGATGGACAGAACTGGGGTTAAAGGGGTTTGTTAGGGACAGCTGTAGCAATATTTGGTCTTTGCTGTGAATGAGTTTTACTGTAATGCGTGTGTATTCCTGTGTGTTTTCTATTTTTATTTAGATATTTAGATTATCCCTGCCATTAATACAAAATGCATTTATTTGAAAAGTTAAAACGTAGTGAAAAAATATTGCACTTCAAAAAACAGCAAAGCTGAATTTTCAGAATCATTACACCATTCTTCGGTGTCACATAATCCTTCATTCTAATATGCTGATTTATAATCAATGCTGTGCTGCTTAATATTTTTGGGGTCATGTGATACTTTTTTCGGTATTCTTTGATGAATACAAAAGTTTCAACATTTTTTTTCAAAGAAATTTGTACTTTTATTCAGGAAGAATGTCTTAAATGGATAAAAGTGATAGTAAAGACTTATATTGTTAGAAAGTATCTCAATTTAATAAATGCTGGTTCTTTTAAAAACAAGGTTCCAAAAGAATATTACGCAACACAAAAGTTTCATAAAGCAGCATATTAGAATGATTTTTGAATGATCATGTTAAACACAAGCCTGGAGTAATGGGACGATAATTTATATTTAAAATATCTTAAAGTCCACACACACATGTATTTATTGATTTGTTTATTTATTTTTCATGTAAACATCACATGCTGCCATTGTTTTGAGAGTGTATGTGTGTCTGTCTGTTAATCCATGGCTCAGTCCCACCTGCTATTTTGAGACAGTAAATCCTGGACAACTGACATGCTGCACCCAACAAACAACGTTGTCACTCTGTAGACACACACACACACTTCCTGCTTATTCCTTTTTTCAACCTGTGTTGGTTATCCTTTAATATGGTTAAATGTATTGAATAGTGGGATGAGTCAGATGCCTGAGGAAGGAGGAATACATTTGGCTGATGAGAGGATCACTATAAATAGAGAAGGGTAAAGATAGAAGCACAGCGTCTGTCACCTCTCATCAGAACGGTGAGCTGATAACAGCAAAAGGGACTAACTTACTCAAAGCAGGTGGGAGACAGGATACTTTACTGCTCCCATTTTTTTCTGTATCGCAGGATTTATGTGTATATAAACACACTCAGGCATTGGAACAGACAGAAATATATTTCATTTATCCGAATGAAACATCTGTGACCAGCACAGATCGGTTAAGAAGCCTCTCAGTCTTTAAACAGCTCTGAATTGGGCTTAACTCACGAAAGAGCCTAAAGTGGGACATTGGGTCAGGAAGGTAGGAACATGGGTAATTTTACAGAAAGCAAGGACACCGCAGTGCTTGAACTATTCTGGTCTGCGTAGCTTGAGGTGCCACTGAAAATAACTTAACTGCCCTTCATATCTAAAGAGAGACTCTTGTCTGTGTGTGTAAGACTCATTGATTGGATCTGTTTGTGGAAACATGACAACACTCTTCCACAAATTACATGTACTCAAACAGCACTGCACAAGCTCATGGTGCCAGGGTTCACCGTGCCCAAAATGCATGATCAAATTGGGATCAAATTGCAAAAATGGCCCAAAAAATATTTTATTACTTATTAATATTAAGTTAAATCATGCTTTATTGTGAATAATGTCTAATAAAACATTTTTTAATGTTTTTAAATTGTTGCTTTGTAATTGATTTGTTTTTTTCTTTAAAAAGCAAGACATAACATTAAAAAGTACATTTTGGCTATGCTATGGTAAAAAAAATTAAATACATGGGGGGAAAAACTTTTTTTTTTAACTATGTGCTGTATTTGGCCTTTCTGCTCAGTGTTTAATTTAGTTTAGCATCAGCCAAGAATTGTAATTTTGCAGTCCACTATCCACACCACAACTATAATAGCACAGAGAAACATTATTGTTAGAATCATATAAATTTTTTTTTTTTTTTTTCTGCTTTAAAGAGCTCAGGTATTAAAATTGGCAGACCAGTTATCATGCATTGGTATGAACTAGGGCTGCAACTAATGATTATTTTGATAATTGATTAGTTGGGCGATTATTTTTCGATTAATCGGATAAAAACTAAACGCTTCTTTAATTTGATGTTTTGCTTATAACTATATAAAACCATAAATCAGGGAACTATTTATGTATAAAAGTGAACTTCCAAAAAATCCAAAAGCCACATATAGAGTTAAACAAGCAGATAAAATAATGTAGTTTATGATATATGCATAAGTAAAACCACAGTAAATTACGTTTGAAAACAGATTTGCTAGTTAACAAGTTAACTTTGTAGCAGACTGTTTAAAAAAAATGCAACTGTAAAAAAGCAAAAAGCTAGTCATCACAAATGT